>CAJNDV010000925.1:3250-25761 GCA_905221635.1 Symbiodinium sp. CCMP2456
GTAGTAGTAGTGGTGGTAATGGTAGTGGTAGTAGTAGCAGGAGTAGCAGTTAGTAGGAGTAGCAGTAGCAGTAGCAGTAGCAGTAGTCGCACGAGCAGGAGTGGTTAGCAGGGTACATGATTCGAAGCAGGGTCCCGGTAAACCTTGACCAAAATTAAACTCGGAACATGACCAGAAACCAACATTCCCATGGCCACAAGTAACCCCAGCTCTAACACGTTCGGCCAGGTCCTCCACGATGTTCTTGAAACATTTGGCCTGGTCCCTGGAGTACTTGTCTTTCTTGAAGAACACCAGATAGAGCCTCGCCGCATGGGATGTCAAGCAGCCTAGCCGCCTAGCCTTCAAGTGTTGCGGGCAGCAGTGGGTTCACTGCATGCGGAGCTCAGCCAACCCACGAGAAGCGCTTTTTTTCAAGCAAGAGGAGACATGCATACGAGATCTGTGCACCAGTGTACTTATAATTAACATCAGACTTCAACGGAACTACCGAATGCTGGATGGTTCCTCTGCTTCATCCTCTCTGCGAGGTCGCTCATACTCGTTTGAAAAGTCCATCCCTCCCTCGAGCAGGTAGAAAGCCGTCCTGGCTTCCATGCGTTCGGCATGAGACGCAGTCTGGGCCGCGATGTGATCTTTTCGTTGTCGATGGTGGCGTGCTTGTTGGAGCCAAGCCACCAGGGCGCCTATGGGCCTCCCCTGGCCCGCAGTCAACGCTGTGCTAGCTGAGGCATGTGCCCGGCAAGATCTTTGACGAACACAGTCTTTGTGAATAGGACAAAAAGCCCTCATATAATCACCTGTCAGGCTGTAACGGATCTCGCCAGCACCACGCTCAAGAGGAAATCTGATGTCCGCCACGCCCGGGGCGCGTGCCCACTCCAGCGCATCATGTTCGCTGCCCGCGGACTGATCACCACCACCCTCCCCAGAAACAGCCTCAGCTAATTCGACTGCCTCGCGCGGGACTTCGTCCTCAACTGTGGGCTCTTCAGCCTGCTCGCCCGAGCACTGCGCATCCAATTCGCGCAGCAAGTGCAAGGCCTCATCCACGGCCTGCTCTTGCATCTCTGCAGCATCAATGTCTTCCACGCTGCTGCCGTCGTCGCCCCCCTCATCCTCGTCCTCACCGTCCTTCCCAACCTCGTAGACATTGCCATCGGTTTCGCCCCCCGCATCGAAAATCTCCTGCTGAAAGAAATCTTCCTCCGACTTTTTCTCCCGCGGGCGTCCTGGGCCAGAAACACGGCAACTCCGAAACCGGGGAAGGGGCGCTAAGGTAGTATCTATGTCCGGGAAACAACACCCAAACGTCAACAAAACACCAAGAATGCCACTAAACAGCGTCCTGGCAGGAAGATGTTGCCTAAATGGTAAAACGATAGCATGATGCCTGACTATTGATTACTCAATTGTCGTCTACGGATCACCAAAAACGTTGCTGACTCCTAAAACTTGCGGTTGGTCTAAATTGTGACTACATTGCCTACATGTACCAAGAAAGAGTCAAACAATGATTCAGT
Organism: Symbiodinium sp. CCMP2456; assembly: GCA_905221635.1. Taxonomy (NCBI): domain Eukaryota; class Dinophyceae; order Suessiales; family Symbiodiniaceae; genus Symbiodinium; species Symbiodinium sp. CCMP2456. The sequence goes on from CAJNDV010000925.1 coordinate 4,774, forward strand.
TGTCGCAAATACAGAAAGCTGTTGGCTTTAGCTTGTCTTTTGTGGGCACGAACTGAAAAAACGATGTGTTTGTTCACACTGAAGATGTAGACAGGCTGTCTTGTGCTATAAAATCTTATTGTTGTTGCATTTCAACACGTACGCGCCCCGGGTCGCTACCTATGTTTGCTTCGTGGCAGGACGTCATATGTAAAAAACTTTGACAGTGGCTTTATAGTGAATCGAAAGGAAAGGAGGAGAAAGCAGACTATGCCACAGTCCCGAGGCGACGTTGATCGTCCTCCGCTGCAGGCCCGTCCCACACAGAACGCTCCGGCACATCGCCCAGGGGAATCACCTGTAGAAAGCATGGCAGCATCTCCTCCAGCAGGGTCGTGCCAGGGGAAACGCTGGGCGCCATTTTCCAAAAGGATGCCACGTAAGACTGTTGGAACGATAGCTTGGTTTTCACTGCTTCCAGCAAGGTGCGCGCCAGCAAGCCGAGCTGGTGCAGATGCTCCTTGTCATCTTCGTCGTCAAGCTCTTGCAAGAAGTACTCCATGTCCGAGGCCTGGACATCGACCAGCTGAAGCCACGCTCGCGACCCGTCCGGCGCGACAGCCGTGCACATCAGCTCTAGAGCTGTCACCTTCCAGGTCTTGTAGTTGACAAATCCAAGAAGGAGCCACAAGCCTCTGTCCTCAGCGTCCTGGCCGCCCGTGGGGCGAAGAGCCAGCACAACTTGCAAGCTTTCCAAGAGCTCTCGCGGCTTCGAGGTCTTGCGGTCCTTACCGGATCCTTTAGACCAGAACGCTTGCTTCATAATCTGGGTGATTCTGTCCACCACCCTTATCGCGTAAGTGTTTTCAGGTGGGCCCTGCCCACAGATGCAAAGACCTGTCAAGTAGCACTTAGAAGGCCTGAACAAGTTCTTGGAAATGGCTTTGTCAAACTTGATTTCCGGCTGCTCAGCATGCACAATCAGTGCACAAGTATCGTCCCAATGGTTCTCCAGCTTCGTGCGAAGGCCACAAGATCTCGAGGTAGCGTTCGCGTCGCTGAGCACGGCCTGTTCACAGGGGCAGGAAGGATGTCGCAAGTGATGCTTGCAAAAGAACACAGGGCACGGGAAGCGTTTCAGGGGTCTGGAGTCTAGACTCTAGACTCCATGGCCTTGGCAAACTGCGTGCATGGAGGGAACCATCGTAGGTAGCCGTGCAACTGCCCAGTTCCGGCCGCTGCCGAAGAACAGCAGGCGTGAGCAGGAACAGCTGGAAAAGGGCTGGGGGACTCCTCCAAGTAGTTCTGCTGCCACTCAGACAACGCGGCCTCCTCCTTCTCACGCTTCTCCTTCTGCTGTCGCTGTTTCTCACGCATGGTTGCCCGAATTTCACGCATACCTTCTTTCAGGCTGCGGTCCACCACAGGAATCAGAGGAGCATAGGCTCCAGGTACCAATGCCGCACCATCATCCTTGGCAGAGCAAGAAGTACCCTTGAGCCCAAGGTTCACTCTCTCTCCGAGTGTCTCCAACAGCAACGCCTACGAATCTGACTGCCAACCCTGCGTTGAATAATGTTGAGTTCCGTGTCAAATGCAGTCTAACTTTCAACTTGAAGTCATGGGGCCAACTTCTCCCGCGCAAAACACAAATCAAGCTAATGGCGCTGCCCGGATACCACAGGTGCATTGTCGGCCAAGGGTGGTTGAGCCGCACGAGGCACACGTGGCTTGCGCTCGCCGAATGAGTGGTAGCCGTTGCGATGCGCGAATGCCGCCCGCTTGCCCAAGTCTTCGTAGTAAGCCAGAGCACTCGGGTCTAGGGAACGAAACTCCTGCATTAATTCCTGCAAGCTGCTTTTGGTGAACCTGCGACCAGCGCTGCATTCGTGCAGAAATGCACGACAAGCGCCCCCGCCACCACGTCGCTTCTGTTCGGGCTTGGCTTTGCGGGCCGCCTCATCGGAAGCCTGAGGCGCAAATGCTTCTGGGCCTTGCTGAAGCAAGACCTGCCTCAAACAAAACTCCGCAGAAGTAGAGGCCAACTTCGGTATCCACGTCTGTACTCCCCGGGCCACCGTCAACCGGCGAGTGAGCGCGTGTCTCGCCTCGATGGTACTGATGCACCTGTCCATGGTCTCTGCCAAGGCTTCCAAGCATGCGCCAGCATCTTCCGAGAAGTCTGGGAAACTCTCGTGGAAGAATGTTCTCAAGGAGTCCCACAAACAGGGTGGTGTCTTGTCGTACTCGTGGGTCAACAGGGAGCGGAACAGCAAATATGGATGCATCTCTCGCGCCACGCGCAGCAAGACGTGTAGGCTGCACATGGATCGGGCAACAACCCGTAGCATGAGCAGCTTGAGCGGAAGCGTCATCTTTGAAAGAGACAGCCCTTGAGGCAGCTGCAGCAGGATTCGAATCATGCCTACAAAATAGTCCCGCAGATCCTGCGAGAACGCTGCTTCCAGCATGCGGTACGAGCGGTCTTGGCCCTGCGCTGCTTTCTTCTCTTGCTGCCGTTGCCACTCAGCCCCAGCTACTTGGAGGGCACGGTGCATCAGGGCTGCCATAACCAGCATCGCGGTCTTCAGCACGCACAATCGCGGCCCTGGGTTTGAGTCTGCCCAGCGGCGAGCATTGCGTTTGTAGGCACGATTCCGTTTGACCCAATCGGCCGCCTGCAGGTCCTCAGGAGTATGAGCAGCAATATAGAATAGGAAAGTATCCTGAGCAGGAACTATAGTTATAGTAGTGCTTACAAACCTGAGCAAACGGCCAAGTTGCATCATCATCATCCTCCGCATCTGCATCGCCCTCCGCATTCAGCCCGGGATCGCCTGCATCATCCGGCACATCCCCCAGGTCTACCGCCATATCCTCAAGAAAGGCCGCGGATTCTGCGTCCACTCTGGTCGCCGGAGTCGATGGTTTCCCAGTCGGTGCGCCAAGCCACCGGTGCATCAGTCTCGACAGGAGATTGTGGTGACTTGCGAGCAACCCAGACCAATTGACTGCGGCACCGTGATTCGTCCACCTCTGTCTGGCGTAGCGCGGCGCCTTGTGCGGCAGAAGTGCCCACGGCGCCAGGGTCCGGAACCGCATCTCTGTCTCTTCCCACGTGGCGCAGCACCCGTAAGGGCAAAAGTGCGTGATGCACTCTTCCTCTAAATCCCCGTTGAAGAGGGAGGCCAACACATATCTTCGTTGCATCGCCAAGACCGCCCCGGCTCCAGTTGCAGCGCCGGTGTCGGGGTCAAGAGGGATAGGAACAAACAAGTCGTGGATCTCTGACCTATGTTTCGAGACTGCTCCTTGTGGGGGCATTGCGTACGAGACAGACAGGTGTTCCAAAATGACGTCGCCCAGCAAGGCACGAAGGGTGCCAAGCGTACCGCTGCCCTGTTGCGCTAATGCCATGGACAACAAACCCGAAATGTCATTCGTCAAGACATCCATGCCGGCTTTGTTGCTTTGTGCTATAATGTGGACTTCACACTTTTGTGCGCAGGAGCTCTCGTTGCGACCAGCCTTCATGGCCTGTTGAGCCATTGCTCTCTCAGAACGAAAGTTGGCTCCATATCTGTCCATGACCTGGGACTCTAATATTTAATACTATGGTTACTATGGACTATTTTGCAAAACATATCAGCCCACCCCTTATCAACCCGACATACAGAGTATCCTCGCTCGTCGGGCTACAGTCCACAGCATCTTGCCTTGGGGGCACACTAGTCTTAATAATGCAAAGGCACGGCAACACGCAGGTAATTCTCGAATATTGTAGAAGCAGTTTCGATACCGGGAATGAGCGCGCGTACATTGCAAAGTGCCTTGAGACAGCACTCTGCCGTAGTGCGGTCCATTGTCTGCAGGACTGTCGGCTGGCAGCCGGCAAAAAGTACACGGCGCCCTGAAGACTTTTCCTGCAGCACCATCTGGACTGTCATCTCTGCTTGGAATACTTTCGCATGCTGGCAGGCTTCCAAGGAGCCTGCTTTCGAGCCCGAAGCTTGCTGCCCCTCAACTCGAACCCGCAACGGAGTTTCATCATAGCGGACCTTCTCAATAAACAGGATGGCCCTCCACTTCGCCTTTTGCTCCGCTATGGATTTCAGCACCGCGCCCCACGCAGCCCCACCCGCCAACACACAAGCACATGCAGCTCGTGTAGCGAGGCGCTCAACACGAAGCGTGTCAGAGTGCCCCTGGCTCTTCATAGCAGACTTCAGTGCCTTGTCAGACATGATCGCAGCTGCCTTCAGGCTCATAAGTGTCGCGGTCTCGGATTGATCTCGAGCGTCGGCCTCTTGATGCTGCATTGAGAACTGTGCAGCAGCAACGAGACTTTGGTGAAGCGGGGCTTGGATGTCCAACAAGAACGTCCACATTGAAGAACCGGGGTCCATGACAGAAACGATGCTGGATCTTTCAGGCATCGCTTGATCCACGTCGCCCGCACATCTGACTGTAGACTGCGACTTGCGCATCTTCTTACATTCCCTAGCGTACGCTATGCTGCCCGGTTGCGGGCGGCTGGCCTCCGCCCTGTGCCGCAATTCCGTTTGTGCAGCCTTCTGCTGTTCACGCAGAAGTTTGCTGCCACAGGTGCCAACAGGGCGGCCCCGCTTGCGAGGGGCGTTCACCTCTGCTAAGCCCGCTACGTCTTCTAACGGAGGCCCAGACTCCAAAAAATCGGAAGGGTCATGATCTAGGCCAGCGTCTGTGTCTGGCACTCCGGGGCCTATGTCAACATCATCATCCACACTCTGCTCACCATCATTGACTTCGTCGAGAAAAACGGCATCCCAATCTGTGTCAGCCATGGCTCGTGCTGTCACGGGCTGCGTGTAGCAGTCCTAAACTTCTGAAAGCGCTAATTTGTCACATGCCGCGCGCGCTGCATTGTAGAATCGGATCGCAACGTTAGACCGTTAGACTCTTGAGACTTGAACGGACTAGATAAGAATAGACTTTTTGTTTATGTTGTTTGAAAGCAAGTTTGGGCGCTGCTAGGCTTGGAGGTAGCACGCGAATAGAGCATGCAAGTGACATGCTACGACAGCTGGACATGTGACAACCAACAGATCATGAGGAGCACAAGTCTTGTCTCGTCTAGTCTAGCAAGTGGTAAGGGTTGAGGGAATGCTTCGTTTCTGGCTTAAGAGAGGAAACATCCACGACTTTCAGACAGTCTGCGATCACATCATCCCAGAGAACCCAACACCCCGTAATTAAGGAATGTACTTTAAATAATGATAATAATAATAGTAATTAATAATAATAATAATAATATTAAGGCCCGTATATTTTAAGGTGTATTCCTTAATTTAAGGTGTATTGGGTTCTCTGGGATATTACATCAGAACGAAACGCTCAGAAACTAGGATGGCAAAGGATCCAGAACATTTATTTGTCTTCGACGCCCGAAAACATAAGCCCTTCTTGATGCTCCAAATCAAGGGATTGGTGGGCTGTTAGATCACGACTGGAGGCTAAAAGTGGAGGCTGTGGCCGTCACTCAATGCTCGGCTATAGGGCGAATCTGGAGTCGATGGTTTAGCATCTACGCGGTGCAGCAGCTGAGAGAAACCCTCAGCGAGCCTTGGCCGAGATACAGGGAGCCAGATTTTCATGTCCAGCTCCAGAGTCACCAACCAGTACCCAGGTCCAAGATCTTGTTGATCCAACAGATACTTGAACCTCAGCGGCCAGCCAGACGGTGACAATGTGTGTCTCTGACAGCACTGTTCTGAAATCTGTGTGCAGCTGTGCAACCGGGCTAGCGGGGTCTCTTTGGTGTTACTATGGAAGGGCTTGCCAAATCCGAGGACTTGCTCAAAGATGACTGCTGCTGGTTGGAACTTGTGCATCCACGCCAGTGACTGATGCATGCTGACATCGAACTCTGCATGCGCGTCCACGCTGCCCTGCTTCCAACGGCCCTCACGCTGGACGGAGAATGGATGACATGGTGTGCCAAGTATTCCGATGTCAGCAAGAACAGGACACGCTTCACATCCCTTTGAGTAGGGGTGTCGCAGGCAGGGTGCGCCTGCCGTTTGTGCTTCTAGGCTCTTAAACCAATGCGTCGCCCTGTGAGCTTCCAGGTTGGCATCTGCAAAGGCACGACATCGTGTAGCCGGATCCGCAGCGGACAAGACGTTGAACGGCATGTTCATAGCCTGCGGGCGGTCAAATAGATTCCAACGACTAACACAGTTGCTGCAGCCTCACCTCACGACACCACGGATGCAGTCTATACACTGTCTACATACAACTCCGCAGGAATTTTCTCGGTTCTGGTAGGCAACGTGCATAGGCCCCATCCCGCCTGCATGACAAAGCTTTCTGCGCTGATGCCAGTGCAGCCAGACACGATATTGACTGGACGACGGCACTCTTCACGAGTGTACCGCTTGGTTAGGTGTATCAAGCGATAGGCCCACCAAGGGCTGCCGGCTTTTAGATACCAGGACTCCGTCGGTCGTGCAGATTCTGACTCTGAACCTTCCAAAACTTCTACTGCTGGACAGGAGGCAGACCCTTCAGACAAGTGACAAGCCTCTGCTTCAGCCGTAAGCTCAGACAGTGTCTGCGTACTCACAGCAGCTTCTTGTGCCAAGCCCCCCCAGTTGGACTCGAGCAGTTCGTCGTCGATCACTTCCATGCTTGCACCGCCAAGGACATGTGAGCTACGCTGGCTACGTTGCAGTGTAACGCCGTGCGGTGAAATCCCGGCTTTGCAAACCCATTGAATGCCTGTATACATATTATATATATATATATATACATCTCTCTCTCTCATGTGTATGGTTATATACTAATATGGACATACTGTGTTCCCGAAAGACAGTCTGTCTCACCTCGCAACGTCGAGCAGCACGATGAAGCGCGCAGCGGAGTGACGTCCAGATTCACTCCTAAATCACTCCTGTTTCTCGATTCAGGATCACTGTCAACCAGTAGCGATTTTTCCGATCACTCTTTATGATCATTTCAGACTCACTCTTCAATTGCAACACGGTTTCCGATCACTCTTTGTGATCACTACGAACTCAAGCCCATCTCACTAAAATAATTCTGACATGGTCTCTCAGTGTCTGCAAGGAAAGGCGCTCTTAAGTATATATGCATGTATATATGTATGTATGTATGTATGTACGTACGTACGTACATATGCATGTATGTATGTATGTATGTATGTATGTATGTATGTATGTATGCATATATGTATGTATGTGTGTGTGCACGTGCATAATATATAGATAGATGTGGATATTGGTAGGGAGGGCATGTTAGCGCGATTCTTTCTGCGGGTCTTCTACTGTTCCGCGTTGACGTTCGTATACTGGGCTTCAGTAGACGGAGCTTCTGGGATTCCAGAGTGCCTAAACCCTAAGCCTAAACCCTAAACCCTAATCCAGAGTGCAGCTCTTTTAGCAGAGGCGGCTCGCCGACTCGAAGGCTCAAGGGTACTTGTACTTGGAGGCCCAGGGGACTTAGTAAGTAGGTTGTAAGTAGAGTTATAAGTATCCTAAATGGAGTTACGCCGATTATAACCCTACTTATATAACCGACTTACTAAGTCCCCTGGGCCTCTAAGTAAGGGTTGTAGAGTTGTAGAGGGTTTGGAAGCCTCTACAGGCGCATGGGACAGGTTCGTTCAAGCTGATAACTGGTTTGTGCTTAGTTCCATGTAGGTGTTTCGAACCTTAACTTGCCACATGACAAATTTGACTTACCAGGATATTTGCACATGCCCATGGAAATCCTTTCAGCGACATTGAAAGCTTGGGCTCTTGAGTTCTTCCAGCACGAAGCAAACAGTTAATGTCGTGGAAAGTTGGTCAGTGCATCCGTACAACATGCCCCTAATGCTTAAACCTTACACAAAACTCAAACGCCTATGCATCAGGCTACACTCCCAAACACACTATATATCCAAAGCCTTCCAGCTGATCCCAGACAAAGTAGGACTTCACAAGCACAGCAGGGGCCAAGACCCTGAACCCTAGGCTCTCCTCTTGGCCCTAAAACCGGAAACCCTAAACCCCCATACACCCAAAACCCCTAAACCCTATGTGCTTTTGGGCCATCTGCATCCGCTGAGCGCGAAACTCTTCTCATATGTACCGAGGTTGCTATAGGGGCCTAAATCATTACCAATATTATTTTGGGGGTTCCTTATTAGCGAAATAGTATAACGGGCCCCAAAACCTTGTGCTAATTATTAAAAGGCCTCTATATGAACCCTTCCAGACCCAAGATTTCCCGCTCCGCAGCCTGTCGGCGGTGTGGAGATGAGAAGCCCTGTCAACACCAGGGCCGTTGGGCTGAGGAGTTATACCGGCTTAGCAGTTTCTGCGGTACTACCCTAAGGGTCCATGTACCCAAATAATATATACTTTGTGGCCTTAAAGTAGTCCCTATATAGGTACTTTGGGGCCAAAGTATATACTATTTGGGTACATGGACCCTTAGGCCTATGGAAGCCATATATTCTTCTTGTGCTCTCCTTATCTAAGTTATGCTACAACGTACGCCAAAACCCTATTCTAATTACTGAGGCCATTTTATCATCCAAGACTTCGAGTACTTACCCTGGGGGCTGAAGTCTGGACATAGTACCTTCTTTGTGGTCTTTACAGCTTAGGAGTCGTATTCTCCGGGGTTTGGGTTGTTTTGTATCTAGGTGCTTCCAGGGCATCCACAAACCTACCGTTTTAAGGGTTAGACACTATACTTAAGGGGTCATAACCTACTATTTCGTAGGGTTGAGGGATATAGGTTGTGATTATGAACTGGTGAGCAGCATTCTAGATTAGACCTTTTGAACTCTAAGCCGAAAGCTCCTCCTCAACTTCAGTGATCTGCAAAACCCGCAGCTCCTGTGCCTCAGCTTCGCATGGCGGTGGCAGAGGGGTTGGCTGCGCAGCACAGAAAAAAGCAAAGCCCGGAGGACTTCTATATTGCGGAAGAAGCCATAACAAGGAGCCCCAAAATCGTCGGGCATTTGTGTTTCATTAAAGCCCTGACCCCGAAACTCTCGGGAGAGGGAACGTTTCCATGCAGTACGCAAATCCCGACACTTCAGGTCCCACACTAAAGCCAAAAACTAGAAAGAAGCCAGACCTCCAAGATTCCAGAGGCCTTGTATATGATGTTGCTATTTAACATGGTGCTCAGTTCTCCAATGTCCAACCCTTGCTAATATTACTTTTGTTATTATGACTTCTTGCCTCCGCCAGGAGAACCATAAACTCTCGTTTGTAAGGGTGTGCGGTGCAGGGTTTAGGGTTCAGGGATGTTGAGGATTGCGGGATGTTTAGGGTTTAGGGTGCAGGGTTTAGGCTTTAGGGGATTTAGGGATGTTTTGGGTTTAGGGTCCAGGGTTCACAGTTCAGGGTTTGTGGATTATTTCGTACTTCCGGCAAGAGTGCTTGTGGGTTCCCCTGTCCAGTGTTCCTCAAAGGTTTTCCGGACTCCAACCAAGCAAGCTTCACGAACTTTAACTTTTTTGCGCCTACAGAAACTTCATTCCAATAATCGCGGCCCCAATAGTTGAGCAAGCAATACATGGTAGACAATAGAGTGGTTATACTACAGAGGTCCGAATAATCAGTACGGTCCGCCTACAGCCCTTGTAGTCATACTATCACCCTATTGTAGTCTGACCATCCTGGGCCCTTTTATTCGTGGGAGGGTTGGGGGCGAAAGGCTGAGGGCGTCGGTCTACAGTTTACGAAAGACAAAACCCTTTGTAAGAAGCCGTATAAAATGTAAGGTGTATAACCCAGAGGCTCCATATATAGTACCATTATGAAATTAGGTCCCTGAAACCTTAATAAGCATGGTCTTTTGGGGCCTACTTCCATAATGGTACTATATATGGAGCCTCTGGGTAATCCTTGAATGAGTGGTATTGAGCTTTCTGGCAAGAGACCCATAGCCCGCACGCTACCATGGTTTAGGGGTCCAGGCCCTAAATAAAGCCTAAATTGTCGTACCTGCTGTCTGGATGAACAGTTTCTGGCAGCACCACCCAAATAAACGCCTCATGAAGCGCTTTTCTAAAGAACTGTTCTGACAGCCTTTCTTTGACTCTAAATAGAGCTCGGCTGGGAAACCTAAACCCTAAATCCTAAACCCTAAACCCTAAACCTCAACTGCTTTCTGATTTGTGGATTGGTACTGCTGTCGGAAAAAGGGTCTCAAACAAAAACAAAAAACCTGACTGCTTTGGAGAGTCGGTTCCAGCAGTTCCTTCCCTTTATCTGCAGAATCGCTCCCGGGATGGGCTGTGGCGCCAGCACGTCTTCTGTTGAGGCTACTTGGCCCCAAAGCCCTTTGCCCTAAATCCTGAATTCGACACTTGAAAACACCAGAGCAGTAAAGCCTAAACCGCAAACATTCTAGGGTTATAAGGCTTATGCGCGTTATAACAGGGTATACGACAAAGGTTACATGGGTCACAAGGTGGGTTTAGGGTGGGGCTCATGGGCTTTGAGGTTAATGGCTGTTATCCCACATCCGGTGAAATACCGATATTTGTTAAGCTGCCCGGTGACCACTCATGTAACTGTCCATGCTCACCTAGCGAAACCTACAGCTTGCCGGCTATGCCGGCTGTCCAGCGACTTATCTTTAACACACCATTGCCACTACGGACTTTAGACCCCAAGGTAAGGTGTTGTTGCATATTGGCCTAGCCCCTGCCTCGTGAGGGACCCTCAGCTGCAGAAAAAGCAACCCGAATGTGGACCACAGACGGTAGGATGTCCATCATTCCCCATTTTCCGAGACCGTATCTCCCTAACCCCCCAGGTACCGAGTATATATGTAGGGTACTAGAGCCCCTAGGGCACTGTATAGTAGGTACCTGGGGGGTTAGGGTATGCAGGTGTCGGGAAACAGGGTGTAAACCCTACAGGGCCAGAACCCGTAGCACCGGACCTCTCAACAGCAACGCTTCGTGTAGGGACCCCTCCCCCCCCATACTTGGGTCCGGATGCCTTGGTTGCACTCGGTTTACTAAATGGGGATTTCCGAAATAGGGGACCCGAATATAGCACCCTAAATAGTAGGATCCTTATTATAAGGACCCCAAAAGAAGGTACCCCTAATTTTCGGAAACTCCCAAATCACTGAGCTAGCTTTGCTCAGCACTTTCGGGTCTGGGGTTGTGGTGTAGCCTTTGTACAAGGCACTCTGAAGCTTAGAGATTGAGCACGTGTGCCAAGGCATTTCCTGCTTCTGCTACGAATCTGGTACCGGCGCCCTCGCCCAAAGATGCTTGGTGGATAGCGTAGTATGCTGCAGGTTTTCGCGTTGAGATCTCGGCTTCGGCATTCGACATGCTTTCTGGATGACCCCGGTTCAAGTTACCCAGCACATTGGTGTTCAGGACTTGATGTGTCGGGCATTCGTGTTGTTCTCGCGCATTAGCCAGTACACTTCTATCCTTTTGTGTGGAGCATAGCCCAATACCCCATCATTCATTGTACTGCCGCTCATCCTAAGGTCATTCGCCCACACACAGCAAACACGGTGGGAACGATGACGCCGACATTTCAAGCAGCGAAAGGGACGACCAGGAAGGCCAAGAGAACTGTGGTCGTAGTGGCATGGGACTTTGGAGACTAGTCCAACAGAGTACCCTTTTGCCCTTTTAGGGTTTAGGGCCGTTTAGGGTTAAGGGTTTAGGGTTTAGTACCCTTTTGCTCTTTATGATTGGTGGTTTCTTTGCAAAACCTGAACTTCCGCAACAAGGGCACCATTGCAATTGAAGGCTGCCCCAAAGCCCTATTGTGATTCTTAAGCCGCTTTTTTGAGCAACTGAGATGATGATCCCGATGCGACTTCTTTCCAATGAGATTGCTTGTGTCTGCGTAAATCCCAGCCGCTTCCAAAGATCTTCGCGGCAGTGGTCATGCAGGAAACACAACTCTAGTCTAGTACAGGGCCCAAGTATGCGAGCTTTAGGGAGCACAGGGGTTAAGAGTTTAGCGCTTTGGGAGTGTGTCTTTAGGTCATGTTTAAGTAAGAGCTTGAGTTTTGGGAGTACTCGGAGTAAGCGTTTAGGGCCTTGGGAGATAGGGTTTCGGCTATAAGGCAAAGCAGCTAGAGGTCATGCCTCTTCGGTAGACAGCCGAACCTGTGGAAGTGTGGGCGAGGATCACTTATGCACAATTGCACTTCTGACTCAATCTGAATCTGTAATAGGGATCGGCACACTTACTAATCGTACCCCCTTACCGTCCTTTTATGCGTCTCGTATACAATGCCCCAAAGCATTATTCCAATTGCCTGTCTGCTTGCAGTCCTTCTATCAGTCTATAGTATAATATGCCCCAAAACCCAGTATATTCAGCTAAACCTTGAACCCTGCACCGTCAAATCTGACAGCCGTTGTGATGTCTGGTACAGAGTTGCATAGAGCCCTCCTCAACCCTGGACTCCTACACACCAGATTCTGAACCTAAGCCCCAAAAAAGAAAACACCCTAAAGCCTGAATCGTAACCGTCGCATACCATTGCTCTCGCGGGAGTTGCCTGCAGCTTGCACATGTGCCGGGATGCGGCCCTCTGTGTCAACCACATTTCTAGGATATGACTCTTGTTTGACTTATGGCCAGGGGCCCTAGGTTTAGGGTTTAGGGGTTTAGGGTTTAGGGTTGAGGTTTGAAGAATTAGGTTCTGGGCCTGAGGCTTCTAAGCTTTGGGGCTTTGGGCTTGGTGTATTGGGGATGAAAGTTCAGTGCGTAGAGTTGAGATTTGACCCGGATTGGCCTGTGTAGTGTAGTGTTTAGACAGGGAAAGGATCCGAAATATATGGGGTATACGTCCTGGGAGGGAATCAAGGTCCTTCCATATACCTAGACGAAGCAATCTACCTCCATCATGCGGATTCGCAGGTCGAGACCTGTTTTTGCTAAGGCAATTGTGTCTTGGAAGCTTTAAACGAAAAGGAAAAGCCTGTCACTTAGAATTTAGAATCAGATACACGAGAGCTGTCACAATATTTATGGTTCCTTCGGATGCCTCCCTTGCAGAGTACTCCCTTGCATGAATGAAGGACATCCAGATGCCCTAAACCCTAAACCCCTAAACCCCTAAACCCCTAAACCCCTAAACCCTAAACCCTAAACCCCTAAACCCCTAAACCCCTAAACCCCTAAACCTTAAACACGTTATATGTCACCTTGGTTTTGTAGGTCATACAATGGAGGGGGCTCCTTGGGCCCCGTGGGCTGCGACAAGGCGCTGAGCTCGACTGCTTTCCTCACCTTTCCAAAATATCCATAGATCCTTTCCTCCACCCAGAGGGGCTGTATGGAGAATATGTGACGGCTTACGGCATAATTTCTTGAGGGCACTTGTAGTTCAAATTGTTCTGGATTTGGAGTAGGACGGTGCAAGGTGTTGTGGCAGACGATTGTTCGTTTTCCATGTCATCGGTCTGGTGTGTTGCTGTTTGGTGCTCCCTGTGCGGATATGTATCGACCCCCCATGTACACGATGTGTCTGATGGTTTTTCCAGCCAACTACCTAGCTATCTGTTTATCTGTCTAAGTATCTATCTGCCTAGGGTCTACCTATCTACGCATCGACGTATCGACCTATAATTCCCTACAGTACCTACTTACCTGCCTGCCTGCCAGCCTGCCTACCTACCGACATACCTACCTGCCTAAGCATTTACCTATCTCGATTTAACCACCTACTTATCTAATCTATCCATCTACCTACCTACCCATCTACTGATCTACCTGTCTGCCTTTTCTATCTGTCATCGGTCTCCCAATCCGCTACAAAGAATGGAGTGATGAACGAAATTAACTCAGTGAAGAAGTTGGAGGTATATGATGAGGTGAAAACTGAGGACTGCACCGAGGAGCAGATCAGTGAAGCCCTCGACTGCAGATGGGTCAAAATGTGGAAGGATGAGAATGAGTCAAGGTGCAGAATGGTTGTCCGTGCGTGTTTCCAGCATGTTGACCAGAGAGAAGAGGACAACCTGTTCGCCTCGACACCGTCGCTGGTGACAATGCAACCGCTGCTTTGCATGGTATGGCAAGAAATTGGGGCATCACGCGGCGTGATGCCAGCACTGCCTGCTGGCAAGCAGCAATGTTGGGTGAAGTGTTCATTTGGCTACCGACGGAATTCACCCAGATGGCAAATGCCTCCGGAAACTGAAGAAAGCAATGTACGGCCCTCGGCAAGTGCCGACACTGTGGCAAGAACATGTCGCCGAGGGATTCAGGAGATGTACGAGTGACCTGAATCGGTACTGCCATGAAACTGCCATGAATCGGGGAGACTGCATGTGCTTGCATGTGTCGACGGTTTGTTGGTCGTAGAGACTGACGAAATGAGGAAATCGTTCATGTCCCAGCTTTCTGAAGAAGTGGAGTTGAACAAGGACTGGAACTGCCATAACTGCCAAGACGAAACGCCACTGAGCTCTGAGCAGCACTCAGTACAGGGCAAACAGATTGGCCCTGGGCATCACTGGCACTTGGGACACCGTGCCAACTGTGCCTGCTTCCTCGACTGATGCACCGAGTGCCACCGCGAATGCCGGACTGAATGCTGCGCCCTGAGAGGCACATCATTTGATGAATGAGCCATGGTTCAGCACAAGCTGAGGCGAAATGGGCCTGTGAGTGTTGAAATGGCCAGAGTCCTGACTGCCATGGAGTTGGGGCCCGAGATCACACGGGTCTAGAATGAGCTGGACCTCTTCGTCACGACTGTGGTCCAACATGATCGCGAGCGAGTGATCGAAAGGGCGAATGATCTCGCCGATCCGGGCTGGCAGAGGCACTGTTTGGCCTGGAACGAGATTATTGAGTGGGGTTTGTGGGCCACCACGCTTGGTCAAACCCTCGTGGAGTGGCGATTGATGGGACGCACAATGATGCCTTTGAGTCAGGCGATTGGCGATGGATTGGAACACGATTGTTCCACTTGGGAAGAAATCTATGAAGGCGAAGAGAACGCAGCCAATGCCTGGAACGACACAGCCAAGGCAAAATACTCGAATGATTGCAATGTCGCCACTGTGCTGGCGCTTGCTCAGACTGCGAATGCCGTCCAGCCTGGCGCCGAGATTGTCGTCCGGAAGAATGCGAAAGGCACCCTGAAGTGAGACCGCAATGAGCCCGCGATTTAATTCAGGAGTGCCCTTGCAATTGCACCTGTTTTGCAATGTCAAGTTTATTTCCAAAATGTTGTATCGATTTCCTTTGTGGATTGCAGAGAATCAAGTTCTTGGATTCAAGATGAATGTAGCATGAGCCGAGTGTCTGCAAGCTTGCAATGTTCAAATGCATATCGACCTCCGACTGATAATTGTCAAGACACGAATGCATTCCCCGAGTCGAGCCGACATGACCAGAATGAGACCAATGTCTTTTCGCATCCTTGATTGCTACCGTTTCGAATGTTCTTCGATCGTTTCGCGAATGATGCCGTGTATTTGTCTGTTGTATAAATGTTTGAATGGTTCTCGACTGAAGTCAGAACTACGGGACTGCGTTAACTGACACCTCCACAGAGTGATCCCTAACGAACATGATGCATCATCTGATGCTACATTGCCAAATTTTGGCTCAAGACTGGACATGACTGGCGTGGTCGCATGAAGGAGTGCGTGATTGGTCGTGTGTGACTGGGGAAGGGGATTGATCTTGGTTGGTCACGGTCACAACTGCTTGAACTTTTTACTGTATTTTTGCACCCTCACTCACTCACTCATTCACTCACTCACTCACTCATTCACTCACTCACTCACTCACTCACTCACTCACTCACGCACTCACTCACTCACTCACTCACTCACTGAAGCACGCACGGACGCACACAAGCACGCCACGCACGAAGTCGCCCACTCACTCTGACTGACTCGCTCTCACTCGCTCTGACTCACTCTCTTGCTACCTTCATTTCTTCCTTCCAGCCAACCATCTATCCATCGATCCATCCATCCATCCGTCCATCTATCGATCTGGTTATCCATCCATCCGTCTATTTGTCTGTACATGACAGTTATTCATATGCGCACATGGCCCCCCTGGGTGACCCTTCCGACCAGCATTACACATCCGAATCACGGCAAGCACATGCCGTGAAATGCACATTGCAGTTTAGGTCCGGGACAGCATTCTTTTGAAGCTGGGGAGCTTTGGCCGAAGGTGCCATCCAGATACAGCGCGTCCAATCGACTGCTGTTTTGTGCCAGCCAGGCTAAACTTCCCAGTTTTCACAGTTTAGGGCCAGTTCAGGGACAGGGTCCAAGAGAGACCGAACCCTTCAGCTTGCAGGCCGTGAGAGGCATTTGTTGTCTCCAAGGACGAATGTAGGGACCTTTATAGCTTTGTCTCAGAACCCTCATATAATCATACTAGGCTAGGCCTCAGAAAGCGTAAATAGCCCCAAGGCAACTATCAAGGTCTCTATACCAGGATTCTTAGCCCGTCTGGCGCGTTCGAAAGGCGCTCCTTGTGTTCACGAACGTTGCTTCAAGTGTGGCGGCATAAATCTTGAAGCCCTACGTGCCCAAAGGGGGGAAAAGATCTTATAAGTACTGTTGCAGGGGATAAGTCTTGAAATCATGATAATGGTTCCTCGTATAAAGACCTTAGATTCTACTATAGATATATAGGTACTTTGCACCCTTACTTTGCACCCTGTGGGACAAAACCTCGCTTGCAAGCCGTCAGCATGAATATGGAAGCCTGGACAAGTGCCTCTTTCTCCCTTAGGGTTCCCCAGTTCAGCCTTACGGTAGCACGCCCCAAACCTCATTCTGATTATGTAAGGGCCCCTATATTAGCTCCGGAACCGCACGTGCTAAGGATGTATATAATCATCCAAGCTGCAAGCCGTAAACTTGAACTCATCACCAAGTTGTACTTACACGCCCACCTCGCATGAAGGGCCCAGATGCTCGGATCATCCAACGTCTCTCCCGGTCTTTGCGCTAATGGGCTCCGAACGGTCTCAGCTAGTTTACCCTGAACCCTAACTCAACCCAGAGTACGTCCTAACCTTAACCCCTACTTGGAGGCCCAGGGGACTTAGTAAGTAGGTTATAAGTAGAGTTATAAGCCATTATAAGCACCCTAAATGGAGCTACCCCAATTAGAACCCTACTTATAACCGAGTTACTAAGTCCCCTGGGCCTCTAAGTAAACCCCAATCACCCTAACAGACCCGAAGCCCGTACAGAAACCCAACAAGTAGCCCTTCGAGGAACCTTTAAGTTTCGAGAAGCCCAAAAAGGAACCTTTAGGGGGCCACAGGTTTCGAGCGAATTTTCGGATGAAGGGTTTAGGGTTCGCAGGATTTACTGCGGGAGGAGGTACCCCTTAAGCTGCGTGTTTGTGGCACCAACAACCAAAGAGAGCCGAACGAAGAGCTTTCATGCGCATTTGCACGAGGTTCTTACGCTGGAGCCTCTGAATAAAGTAATTAAGAACTTATTTGGGCCTTGGGCCTTTGGCTTGCTGAATTAGTCGTTCAACAGGTCTGCAAAAAGATCTTCCTAAGCACGCGATGTCGGGAGTTGATGTTGAGGATCTGGGTAATGTTCCGACCCGGATCAGCCAACGTCTGTCCGGGAAGTGTCTATGTCGAGAAGATTTGCGTGCAGGCCATGTGAAAACTGTTCGAAGCTGGGAAGGACCCTACTGCCCGGCTCCATCCAATCCGTTCGAACCCTCCTTCTACACTTCTTGGTCTTCCATTACCTATACCCTAACCTTACCCTAAACCCTAAATACCCCAAACCTAAACCTTGAACCCCAAACCCTGCACTCTAATTGCGAAGCCCTACCCTAAACTCTAAATCCGGAGCCCTGACCCAGACCCTAAACCCCGACCCCTAAACCCTGCCCCAAACCCCGAAGCCCTGAACCCAAAGGAGGTAGAAAACCATGATCTACACTAAAGCTTTGATACCTCTGCGTTTTGGGTTTAGGGGTCTGGATGGTTAATACTTAAAACCCTGTGAGCCCTAAACCCTAAACCCTAAAATCCTAACCCCTAAACCCTAAACCCTAATCAACCCCTAAACCCTAAACCCTAATCAACCCCTAAACCCTAAACCCTATAAGCCCTAAACCCAATTAGGATGTTGAGTTTGCCTAACGTGCAAGCGCTCGACTGAGGCGAGGCCGCTCGCGCTGCAGACGCTCACAGCTTCATCGATGCTCTCCCGAACGGTGCGCAGCTGATGCGTCCGAGATCATGGGTAGCTAGCAGGTAGTTATTATTTTGGGATATAGCTATATGGAACTTGAAACTAAACCCCAAACTAGAGCTACATTATTCAAAACGTCCTTCAACCGACCTATAGCCCAAAAAAGCACCCAGACATCCATTAGTTCAGACACACTAGTGGTATGCACATCATCACTAATCTTGGCATTATTGGCTTAACGAGATTTGGCTTGGACGCCCCAACAGCTGAATCGCTACACCGTAGACCTTTGGAGTCCTAATCTTATAGACCCTGCGTACCCATGAACCCTTAAGTGTCGCAGGATTTCAGAAGATGTGGGGGTCTTCTCAAGACCCGAAGTAAAATCTAGGGTTTAGGAGGCTTAGAGCCCGGGCATCTGCTCCAGTTTGGGTGTTTATCTGTATACTATCTACTATACGCAACTTATGTTTGTGTGTTTGTTTGTTTGTTTGTTTGTTTGTTTGTTTGTATGTTTGTTTGTTTGTATGTTTGTTTGTTTGTTTGTTTGTTTGTTTGTTTGTTTGTTTGTTTGTTTGTTGGTGTTGATTGTTTCCGTTGCGTCCATACTGGTGCGATTATTCTTTTGCTGCTAGACTTCCTACTATTCATAACGTCAATCTAAATATTCGTCTGATGTTTCGTGTGCATATTGCGATGTGCATATATATATATATACATATATATATATATATATTGTACATAATTAGCTGGTTTCTCATCTTCTAGTTGAGTTGTTCATTTGCTTGCTTGCCTAAGCATTCCTATAAGTCGTTTGTCCGTATATTCGCATGTTGATGTACATGTATACACTTTTCGTTGTGCATTCATCAACTTGGTTGCTCTCAACACTGCTGTACAGACACAGCAGTAGAGGTAGTTGGAGCCTTCGGATGGCAGTGACTGTTCCGATACTTACACCATCCGTCTTGCAGAGATTTCAGTATTCAGGTCAACGGAAAGTGTAGGAAGGTTTACGGCGAAGCACTAGCATTTAGGAGTTTTGCTCATTTGGTAGAGGTCTATCGGCTGAGCGTTGTGAGGTCTGCTTAATCAGTACTACACCCGCTTGGTATATCTTTATTGAATATTTGTATAGCCAATCTCATTAGCGCCCTATTCTACTTGAAGGACCCTTACTCATGGTCTGATCTTTGCTCTTATCGCTACCCTCCGGTTTAAGGACTTCGGGTTGGCGGGTTCAAATTTTGCCATGGCTTGCCGGAAGTATGTAGTTCAGGGTTACGTTTTAGCTTGTTGGGGTTTGGGGAAGAATGTGCGTGGCAGTCCTCGACCTACCTCCAAAGAGATACCCCTGACTTGAGAAACCCCCACCTTGGGGTTTAGGGTTTAGGGTTTAGGGTGAAACCCTAACCCCCGAGCGATTGAAGACACATTTCTCATTCCCCTAAACCCTAGACTACAGGTCCCATGCCCTCCAGGGTTTAAAAAAGCTTCTCGGAATAGTCCTCTTAATGTTAGGGCTTTAGGCTTTGGGGGGTTTAGGGCTTTTCTGGTTGAGAGTTTCGGGCTGAGGGTACTCAACCCTAAACCCTAAACCCTAAACCCTAAACCCTAAACCCTAAACCCTAAATAAACCCTAAACCCTAAACACTAAACCCTAAATAAACCCTAAACCGGGTACTCTGCCAGGGTACAACACCCTGGTCGGCGACATCCGACTCTCCGGTGGCCAGCGCCAAAGGATCGCCCTGGCCCGGGCACTCGCGACTCAGCTGTCTTAGGCTTACAGGGTTTAGGGTTTAGGGTTTAGGGTACAGGGTTTAGGGTACAGGGTTTTGGGGTTCCTGATAATTTTATACTAAAAAAGGCACCAAAACTCTATTCTAATTAATTATTACGGCCCGTACATTACCTATGTAACATACTAATGCCTTAAAGTATGCTACACAGGAACCTTTTTAAGGCCTAAGCTTATACCAGATGGGTGCGTGGAGGCTTAGGTGTTGATGCTTAGGCTTGGCAGGTGCTTTATATTTCCAGCCGCGACCTTATAATCCAGGCTTACTTGGGTTTCAGCCGAGCCGGGTTCCTCTTACTTACCATAGTTTGAAGATTAACCTTGTTCTGCGCGAAGTTTAGGATTTGGACCTTCGGTTGCAGGCGTTTCAGGTTTGCAAGTGCAGGATTGGATTTTTGATGCTGGCTTTCCAGAACAGGTTGCTCCTATTGTGCATGAAGGAAAATAGATATTGAACTGAGGGTCCATGTACCCAAATTGCATATGGGTGGTTGCCAACATTATGGTCCCTTTAGTCCGTAATATAATAGGGCACCTAACATTTAGGGTACCCAAAAAGGGATCCTGATTTTGACAACCACCCATATGCTTTGGGCCCAAAGTACAGAACTAGGGACTGACTTTAGGCCATGGTTATATACGATTCGGGTACATTAAACCCTAAACCCTAAACCCTAAATCCTAAACCCTATACCCTAAACCCTATACCCTAAACCCTAAACCCTATACCCTAAACTGCCGAGAGCGCCGCTGACCATTTGCATGGGCGCTCGAGGCTCTGACCGAGGCCCCCGGGCCGAGCGTCCCGACAGCACGGTGAGGGAGGGTAAAGCCTCCCGGTATACGGGGACGGAAATGAACTCGGCTACGCCTCACACAATACGGACGTCAGTCCGTTATAATTTGAGGTTTTTTGTGCTTTTTTAGGGGGTCTGGGGGGGTACTGGCCCCTGGCCCCCGGCCCTCTGGCCCCCCTCCCCTCCCCTGCCCTGCCCTGCCC
>CAJNDV010000925.1:32511-44110 GCA_905221635.1 Symbiodinium sp. CCMP2456
CTCTAAAAACCGCTACTCATTTGTCTCCCACTTGTCTCCCATTTGTCTCCCACTTGTCTCCCATTTGTCTCCCACTTGTTGCTGTTTGGGGTCGAGGCTGGTATAATTATGACTATTGTTATCGGTGTTCTAGGCACTGTTGATATCATTCGTATAGTATTGTTGTTCGTACTATTGTTATCGTCATTCTATAGGTACTGTTGTTATCATTCGCATGAATCCGAAACCCTGCCGTAGATCCCATAGTTACGGCAATTACGCTGCACAAAGTGCTGTTGCTGGTAGCTCAACTCAGGCCCTGTTCTGAGACGTATTGCTGCACGAAGCAAACCCATCCACGTTTGGAATTATTGTCTATGTACACATGAGATATTGCCGTAGTTTCCTTTAAGGCAATTCCTTACTCACAGGCCACTTACAACAACTGCTCATGACTATGAAGCTTCCAGAAGGATGTCGCAGCAAACTCAACCTGTGCTTTATAAATTACCTGCCCGAGGTGAATGGCAAAAGCCTAGCGGGGCGACCGCGCTCACGCTGACATGTGAAACTGCCTACTCAGACCCTAAACCCTAAACCCTACACATCGGCCGTTTGGAGACCTTCTAGGCTGGCTGAACATTCAGCAGAAGTCCTTGTGGAAGAGTCAAGAGAAATGCGACGGCAAAGTTCCGCAGTTCAGATGGCAGAAAATCGCAGGGTTCAAGGTTCAGTTCTGCCCTTGTAAATAGGGACTACTTACTACTAGCACTGGGGTCCACAACACGCACCCAATGGCACGCGTAATTCTGAGAAAGCCCTGCGTGCAGGCTGCTTTGGGGAGAGAGAAAGACCGTTTGCTGGAGGGTTGGGTTTAGGGTGAAAGTCTTTTCTTTCAAATACACATATGACACGCAAACCTTGGTCTGTAAAACATGAAGGCCAAGCCGTGTAACTACCCTGAACGAAGCTGATTCCATCCAAAACGTGCAATCCAGTCCGTTAACCCCGGAACCCTAAAGCCTAAGCCCGTTGAGTCCCCTGTCCGCACTGAAGACTTCACGTCCCGAACCCCCGACACTGCAAACCATGAGCTCAAGGCCTAGGCCGCCTCCCCACAGCCATGGAGACCGTAGCACCCACGTCGGACCCGGTACCGGAACACATCCTTTCGGGGCCAATTACCTGCCCTGCCCTGCCCAAGGCATTTTGGCATGAGTTTAGGCCTAACCCAGAGTAGATTTGGGTGGTTTGGCTGCCTAAAAACCGGGTGGTAGACAGGCTTTCACAGCTCATCACCATGCTACGATGCACTCGACACAGCCTCGTCACAAGATGCTGTGTCACATGTGCTATTCCACGTCAGACCCTCCCTAAACCCCAAACCCCAAAGATCGGGGAGCCTCGTAACCCTAAACCCCTACACTCCCCAAACTTGAGACCCGGAACGACAGTTTAAGTCATCCCGCTCAAAACAGGATACTCTACTGTAAGTCGCCACCCAACCAAAAAGCAAATCCTCAACCCTGAACGTGTAAACCCCTAAACCCGTAAACCCTAAACCCTCAACCATAAGCCCTAAACCGAAACCCTGAGCCCCACACTCCAAGAAAGCATAGAACCGCGAGCCCCCGAAGCGCAGCTTTGGCTTTGGGTCTCGATCCTGCCCTGAACCCTAGACCCTAAACCCTAAACCCTAAACCCTAAACCCTAAACCCTAAACCCCTAAACCCTAAACCCTGAACCCTAGACCCGGTAGGTCGGCGCGGGTGTGGCTGCGCTGTTTTCCTCTTGGGCGCCTTCTTGGCCTTCGCCGTGCCAGGGCTGAGTAAACAGTTTCAAGGTTTAGGGTTTAGGGTTTAGGGTTTAGGGTTTAGGGTTTAGGGCAAGGTTTAGGGGGGTCACGAAGGCAAGGGAATAGAGTCTATAGGGCTTTGGAGTTTAGCTACCGTCGCAATTGTATCTTTTTTGGCAGTTACCTTTTCGGATCCCAATTGGTACTGTAAATTGCTTAAACTGAAAAAAGAATTACGATGGAGAGCCCTAAGCCCTAAACCCAAAACCCTAATGGAGACTGGAGGTAGCTACCCTAAACCCTAAACCCTAAACCCTAAACCCTAAACCCCTTTAGGGTTTCCGAGTCTCGGAGCCGGGGCTTCATAACATAGGGCCTCTACAGTTCGGGCCGGGGCCGTCGGTTTGGAGGTGTACGGTTTAGGGTTTAGGGTTTAGGGTGTACTCCAAGGGCATATAGGACGCAGGCTTTTTTGGGGTCCCAAGTTATGGACGATGTCGAGCCCGGTTTTGAAGTTTAGGGTGTGGGGTTTGGGTATCTCGCGTACGACTGAGATAATAACTTGACTTATAGTTACTATCTTAAAATTTGTTTATAACACGAAAGTTAAGGTCGAGTCTACGGCTTCTAGAAACTTAGTGTCAGGATCAGCTCTAACCCCCAAGGACGAAGGGCTGAACTGTCCATGTCACCGGATATTAGATACTTGGGCCCTGGAGTACCTGGTTCAGTGGGATACCTGGTTTAGTGGGATCCTATACCGCAGTATACACCAGAAGCCACCACAGCTTCTGCAGGGTTTGCACAACGTACCCTTTCATATCGATACCGACACTGGTGCCTTGTGCACACACATGTAAGTGCTCACTTTCGGTCGGAATCTGTTGGGTCCACCGGTATCCATTCCACCAGGGATAGCTTTCGAGGTAATCTCTCCAGGTGGACCCTCCATCTACCCTCTATTAGACCCTAAATTCACATTCATTGGGGCCGTATACCCCTGTTCGAGGGCACAGAGGGTCCCGGCCCTGTGTTTCGAAAACTCCAACCTCCGCTCTTTGGGTGTCTTATCTTGTGGAGCCTGAGTAATTTGGGTGGCCAAGAACTCGCCACTGGTCGAAGGATGTATCTTGCCTTGACACCACAAGGTAGACTTGAAGATGTGAATACCTAAACCCTAAACCCTAAACCCTAAACCCTAAACCCAAAGCCCAGGGCCCCTAAACGAATACTCTTTGTGTTTCTGTTTGGTCGTCCCTCCACCAAGGCTCCTGCTATATGTCGCAAAAAATACAGCAAATACTTATCAAGAAAAGTTTCGGGGCTGCAGCCACCTGGACCCTAAGCCCTAGATCCATCATCAAGCCTCGAGCATGGCTGCTGATTTCGCGCTGAGGCCGATACGCGAAGAGGCGCGCTCTTGCCGAAGGATTCAGGATACTTTAGATCGATGGAGATCCCCACCTGCACGATTTAGGGTTTAGGGTTTAGGGTTGCTGCAAGTCCTTGTGTTTCTTGTTCGGGCTAGAATGTTCTGGCCCTTGCACGCCCTTGTCCTTTCGCAGTGAGTTTTAAGGGAAGCAGCCCATATTTAGTGTCGATAAAAGAGGCCATAATCGGGGAACGGGGTCAGGTTCGACCCACCGAGCCTGATATGAATGTGTAAAGAAGTGCAATCCCTGAACCCTAAACCCTAAACCCTAAACCCTAAACCCCTAAACCCCTTATCGTCCCTGTGTAGTTCTGCTATAGGCCCCAAGAGTCCATGCATCCATAGAGTATGTACTTTGACGTTACCGTACTCATACAAGAACC
Organism: Symbiodinium sp. CCMP2456; assembly: GCA_905221635.1. NCBI lineage: Eukaryota > Dinophyceae > Suessiales > Symbiodiniaceae > Symbiodinium > Symbiodinium sp. CCMP2456. The sequence continues at coordinate 36,101 of CAJNDV010000925.1, forward strand.
CCTTTAAGGCCTAAGTAAATATGCCATATGGCCACATGAACCCTTGGGGTAGTACGCTACCCAAACGCTCACACTTGAGGCTTCTAAGCTGGGAGGCACTCAAGTTCAGCAGCAACAATCAGGACCCCAAACTCGACACCAATGAAGCACAAACCTTGTGTGTCCGTGTTTTTGGGGGCTTGAGGTTACGGGTGCGTGGAGCGTTGGGTTTAGGGTTTGCGAAACCGCCAGTATAGCCTCCCACAAAACCCATATTGTATTGTTTCTTCCGCCGCCCGACAGGGACTGAGTTTTATACTTAATACTTGTGTCTGTTTGTCACAACCGCAGCCAGCACAGCCTCAAAAAAAGTAGACAGTCTTTTCCCGTACCCGTGGGAAATAGAGTCACAGAAGCAAGACACACTGCTGTTTGTCTCCGCTCGGGGTGTACCTTCTGGCTGGATTCCTTCGATTCTATCCGCCGCCCACATTGCCTTTCGTTGCCCTGGCCGCATCGGCCACGCTTGTCATGCTGTTTAAGGCTATTATTCAAGATTATCATTTCGGCCCTGTCCGGGCCCCGTCGAAGATAACGACCACCGTCGGCCAAAGCCCCCGCTGGGACGCCTAGAAGACTTTAGAACCAAACCCTAAAATGTTGGAACTCAGGGTGGCTCTGGGGTGGGCTATTTGCTACACGTGTGCAAACACCAGCTACTTAGAGGCCCAGGGAACTTAGTAACTCGGTTATAAGTAGAGTTATAAGTACCCTAAGTGGAGTTACCCCAATTATAACCCTACTTATAGCCGAATTACTAAGTCCCCTGGGCCTCTAAGTAGCACCCGTTACCACACCCTAAACCTTAAACCCTAAACCCTAAACCCTAAACCCTAAACCCTAAACCCTAAACCCTAAACCCTAAACCCTAAACCCTAAACCCTAAACCCTACCCTAAACCTAAAAAACAAGCGTCAGGCGAAGCCGATGCCCGCCAACTGCCCCCGGTCTGGCCCAAAGCATGCGTCGGCAGCTTTTAGGTTCAGGGTTTAGGGGTTTAGGGTTTAGTGAGGGGTTGAGGCTTAGGGTTTGGGGTTTAGGGATTTATAAGGGGTTTAAGGTTTCGGGTTTAGGTTTAGGCTAAATTAGGGTTTAGGGTTTGGAGTTGGGGTTTAGGGTTTCGGGTTTAGGCGTTTAGGAGTTTAGGGGACTCTGAAGTCTTATGAAAAATACCCACTCACCCAAAGAATCCCCTAACGTTAGTTTTTTTCTTAGATCGCGTTGTGCCGTTCACATACTACCATCAGCATTCTTCATATAATCTTAAAACCTGAACACCACCTTCATATGCTACATGTACGTTAAGATAAAACAGATCATGTGGAGGCCTAAATAGCAGACCCCTGGACCAAGGTTCGGTAGATTGGGGGTTCTTGGGTTGGCTTGGAGTCTGGATGGTTTTGACTAAGTTAGAAGTGAATTGGGGCATCCCGAGGTTTGTGGGCTGGCTTTGGGTCTGGGTGTCTTTGACGGTGTTGGCTGATTTAAGATTGGCCATTACTAGAAGGGATGCAGCACAACCAAAAAATTGCCAGGCCCAAAAAGCAGAGCATTAATCAGGCCGCCCGTTCTGTGGTCCCGGCTGCATTAAAGAGGCCCACCTTATTGAAAGAGCCGGCAAATTGGACCATATATAAATCCTAGGGCATCCAGACATACAAACATACGGACATACATGCATCCTCGCCATATAGGATCCTCCCTCAGCACTTTAAACATGGCCTTGAGCCTCTTCTTAGGTGTGGCAAAGCCATGCCCGGATGCGTTGGTGCCAACTTCTGCCCACACTGCAACTTCGTCCTGGCATAGGCTAGAGCAGGGCCTGAATGGGGCGGGGGCGAGGCATAGGACTCAGGAGGACATGCTTATGTATAAGAGTATTGACATTGATGGGGGCTTTCTTGTATTGTTCGTTTGGCATTAGCACGATGCAGACGACAGCAAGTTTAAGGGTTTCGTGTCTCGTTTTCTGGATATATCTTCAACTTCTGTAACTGACAGATGCGGTTCAGCAAACACGCACACACAGACACACGCACACATGCTATGATGGTGCTAACTGCTTGGTCCAGAGGCTTGAAGGACCCATGCTTGAATAACATTTGAGTCCCCAAAGACCGCGCCAAACAGTACCTTCAGGCTACTTATAGAGCCCTTGTGCAATGTGGAAATGATGGACAGTTTCACACTCGCTTCCGGACCCCCGCAGGTTCCGACATCGGCCTCTGTCGTGATGCTTTTCCGGAAAAATGAGTTCAGTTTAGGGTTTAAAGTTTAGGGGAGTTCGTCGACTGTGGCCTCAGCTGAATTTGCAATCCGGGGTCCCCCCTCCCCCCTGTCCAAGCAACGTGGCTGTCACAACGTACAACAGAATGTAGTTGGGGTTTGAGGGTGTTTCCTTAAGTTAACTTGGGCTTGGGTTTGGTGTCTGGCCGTTGGCCTACAGCGAAAGGGTTTCGCGTCTCACGTGGTTCACAGCATCATATGATGGCATAGGGATAAGGATGTCGTGTGGGGTGTGCAGTCTGACAAGTCGCCCTGAGCTCCAACTCCTAAACCTCGAAGTCTGCAGCCACAAACCCTCAAGGCCGCAAACCCGAAGAGTGGTGCATTTGTTGTTCAACGTACGTTGGTGGTTTGTTTCTATGGGAGATCGACCCACGATCTTTCTTGCCTTTCCATTCTTGCACTCCGAATGGTTGGTTTGAGTGTTTCTGTACATGTATATATGCGCCTGCGTGTAGGTGGAGGTGTGTGTGTGTGTGTGCGCGGGTGTGTGTTTGTGGTGTGGGAGTCCTCATCAACTTTTGTTTCTAGAACCTGTCTCGTCAAGACGAGCAACTAGGAACACTCATTGCTTGAAACTTTCATGTCATAGACCAGAACCTACCAAGACCTACCTTTGTTTGTCGGCTTCTTGTTTTAGACCCCAAAAAGGCAGCTTTTAGGGACCCCGACAAAAAGTATAGGTTCTGGTAGGTTAAGGCAGTCCTGGGCCAATTACCGGAAGGATCCATATGTCTGTGTATATATATATATACATATATGTATATACACACACACACACTTATGGAATTAGGTCCTGGAGACCATAATAACGATGGTTGGGACCTATAATTCCATCATGGTATATAGTCCATTTGCGCCCTCCGGGTTTATGTAGACAGGATCATGCTGTGAAACTAATGTCCTGGGGACAGAAGCTCATGGGTTAGTTGGGTTTGAGGTCTTTGAGGGTGCAGGGTTTAGAGTTGAGAGCTTTCGGATCCTCGGGTAAGAAGAAGAATTGGAGGCTGTGGCGCTATTGGCTGTGGTATTGGGGTTTTGAGGTTCGGATGCCAAGCAGAATCCGACGGTGCGTCACGCGGCAACCACTCGGAAACATTGGATGTTGGATTCTGGGGAGAGCCTACTGGTCAGGGATGCGATGTTGAGGGTTAAGGGTTTAAGGTTTGGAGTGTGAGGTTTAGGTTGTTCGGTTAAGTGTTCCCTGAGGCTTTCGTGTGCCAAGCTTTTGCACTCTTGCTTGCATGCGGCCTTCCTGGAGCCTTCCTGGCTGCAAACCTCCCATGCTACAAACACTGCTGTTGAGTGCAGTACAGTGCGCCAGCACGTATTCCAGGGTGTTGCAAGGAAACCACTGGGGCCATGATTCGGCATTTCGTTGCGTAGGTGAGGTGAGGTTCTCTCGGTTTTGTGTTCTTGTGTTCTTCTCTCGTTGCCAAAAACGAGCCTTCCGACACCCGCCATGGCACTGCGTGGCAAGAGCGTAGAGGAGAGCGCTTGCAGAAGCAGCTCTGACTGTGTCGGGTCTAGACTCCCGTGATTTTGATTGAGGCTATAAACTTAGAGTTGAGGGTTTAGAGTTTAGGGTTTAGGATCTTTAGACCCTAAAACGGATGGCTGTGATTTTTTGAGGGTAGTTTCACTAGTTGAGGGCCGAGAAAGGCCAGTGCCGGTAGCGACAGGAAAGGGCACATTTCACTTTTCAACCTAAAGCAACAACCTAGACCGTTTAACAAGATCCCACATAGAGCCGATGAGCCTTCGTAAAGTCATCAAGATCTGTTCAGCTTCCATGGCCTCCGGGTTCCTTTATATAAGGGTTTAGGGTTTAGGGTTTAGGGTTTAGGGTTTAGGGTTGGGGCTGGTGTTCAGGGTTTGGGGTTTTAGTCTTTAGGGTCTGGAGGGTTTGCTTTAAGGGTTTAGGGTTTGGGGGCTCAGGAAAGAGAGGGCTTTGTGTCTGTACCCATAGGCCCTAAAGTAGTTCCTGTTTGGGGTTCATATATAGAATCCTTTCAGGTAACCCCAAAACGGAACTGCTATGGGGCCTATGGGTAGGCTTTAGGGAGTTGGTTTGTAGGTTTTGGGGCAGAGCAATGGTTCCAAAGCACAGTAGCCCAAGTTCAAGCCCCAAGCCCAAAAACTTAAACCCTAAACCTTAAACCGTCAAAGTTTTAAGCCGAACTAAGTTAATAAGTCTAGTATAAGAGGCCCCCTAGAATCAGAATGTGTTTAGGGTTTAGGGCTAATGTGGCTGTGGCTTCGGGTATTTTGCAACTACAAGCAGGAGACCTAAGGAACTATATTTTGATTCTATTCGAGTGACAGCTCTTTTCGGATGGGCCATAGGTTGCAAAGGCCGTGGAGCTAAACTTGGGGTGCGTCTTTCAAGAACCCTAAGCCCAAAACCCTAAACCGTAGTTTTTGGAGCCCAAGGAACTCGTTTGGGGGGTTTTGGGGAACCCGATTATGCTAGGTTTTTGCTTGCTGAGATAGGGTCTAGGTACAAGCCCCAGGCACCGTTTCCGAAACCATCCCAAACCGAGAAGGATATGGGGTTCACATAGATGCAAGATACAAATCTAAATCACTACACCCAAGGCAGCTACTTGAGTTCGCCTACAGTCTCCGTTGTAGGGTTCAGCAGTTTTGGGTTTAGCATCGGGTTTAGGGCTTGGCGCCTAGACTAGGTATCATGTTCGCCTTGCTTTGCGTACTATAGAAAGCTGGTTTAGAAGCCCTTGATCCTAAATTTCCCCTAGGAATGCAAGTCTGATTAAGCAATAACCAGGGGAGGGGTCTCTCGTGCTCAGATTCCCACAGTAGCATCGCTGCTAGCAATACCGCCGCCAGTTCATCCTGTGCGGAGCCATCCGGGCTTTTGTTGGAGAGTCGAATGCTTAGCAGGGGCCAGTAAGAGCGTCGGGCTCAAACATGGCCACATGAACTTCGATCCCAAACCGAACAGACACGCTTCCAGCCGTTCATCTGGAGCTCTTGACCCCAACACCTTAGCCATAGACTCGGGAGTTGCTGAACCCTAAACCCCTAAACCCTAAACCCTTTTGATCTCTAAAGCCCCAGAAGCCTATCATCAGGAGTTGCTGTCTATCCAGTCGGCCGCTCTTCGCCAGCTTCTGGCTGTAAACGAGGCGGGACTTGAAACCTTTCTAGGGCCTACCATAAACTCCCAGGTAGTATTAGGGAGACCCCTGGAAGGGGACTTCTCAACCTTGCTTGTGGCTCAAAACAGGACCTTAATTGAGAGGGTCTATATCCCCAAGGGTCCCCCTAATCCTAACTCTCATTTAAACTGCCATAACCTAATTTTCTGTAGGTTCTTGGAATAAAGCCTAATCGTCCCACCGCATTCTTGGGGACCCGGCAAAAACTTTAGGTAGATCAAGGTAGGGAAATGGGTCTCAAGGATCATGGAGCTTAGTAAGTATAGGTCAGTGAAGGTACAACTAACCCAAAGGCTCTAAGGACACATATTTTAAGGCTTTTGGGCCTAAAGTCTACCTGTGACCCCAAACCCTACAAAATAGTAGGTTATGACCCCTTAATTAGAGGGTAGAACCCCTAAAACGGTAGGTTTGGGGATTCCCAGGTATACTATATAAGGCTTTTGGGCTATTTTTGAGCCTTAGGGTAAGTGGCGTGCTTATGACCTTACTGACAGTTTGAGCCGAAACACTAGGCCCTTGGTTCACAACTGTCAGGCTCTGAACCCTAAACCCTAAACCCTAAACCCTAAACCCTAAACCCTAAACCCTAAACCCTTCATTCTTTACGTGGTCTGGTTCACAACTGTCAGGGCTCTGGGATATCAGTCTCAGGGCACGTAGTCTCGGGGCACGTAGCCTTCAGGTGTGAGGGTTGTGTTCTGGGTTCGGGTTGAAATTGGAGTTTCTGGATGAAGGATTTAAGGTTTCGTGGTATATTTTGGTTGCTTTTTGCTTTTGCCTCGGGCATGTAAAGTGCTAGCAGTCGGAATGTTCTCCAGTCAACTTCCCTCCCCTTCCGTCACCCTAAACCTTAGACCCCACGGTGTATGCCAAGGGGAGACCCTAAACCCTAAGCCCTCCTAAACCCTAGACCTCAAACCCTAAACCCTATAGACCCTAAACCCTAAACCCTAGACCCTAGAACCTAAACCCTAGACCCTAAACCCTGAACCCTAAACCCATGGAGGTGGAAGCTTACTGTTTTGCTGTGTTCCTTTCCCCTTCAGCCCGAGAGCGAGCCCTGAAACTCACATGGGTAGTTCTCCAAGTTAGGGTCCCTTTTAGGGTGTTTCTTCTTTTTCATAAGGGTGCCATGCTTTTTTTTGGGGGGGACCTGAACAGGGACCCGATAAATAGAGAACTACCTACACAGATTGTTATAAAGCTTGGCAAGATCCAGAAGAGCCTGTCCTTCGACTGTGGACTTGTTGCTGAAACATCTCCATTCTCCTCGGTACGATGGCTTTCCGGTGGATTCAAGTTTAGGGCTACGCCGTCTCAAGTGTTGAATCATTCCGGCTGAGTCCGACACGTCTTTCCGACGGTGTCTAGACCTTGACACATGTGCGCATGCACTTGTCCTGTGCCATAGCAGAGGGGTTAGCCGTTCATAGCATCAGCATTACCAGGATCCACAGAAGCAAAGTAGATCGTGGCACTGGTGGGTAAAATCATAGATATCTGACATCTTGGTTGTTCCAGCCATGTGAATTTGAATCGTCCTCATCATCGTCGTCATAGGCGTCAATGGTATCATCTATATCGCCGTCATGACTACGATTATCTCCACCGTCATCAAAATCAGCAGCAAGCAGCAGCATCTCCATCTTCGTCAGCGCCAAAGCAACTAAAGCGTACTTGAGCACCATCGTCATGATAATCCTCAGCCGATTTTAATTTTGTGTTCCATCTTCGCCTTTATCGCAGAGCTGGCTGTCATGGATTTCCGAGTTCGACGACCACGAGTACTGCTCGTCTTTAACTACCATGGTATGGTTGTAGGTTTGGGGTTTTGGGTGTAGGGTTTTGGCCTAACAGTTTAGGGAGGCTCGTACGATCTGCTCCAGCAGCCTGCCCAAACCTGCACAAGTCCAGGATTTAGGGTCAGCCGTTGTAGAAAAAAAATGGGGGGGAGAGAGGACCTTGCCGGCATCGCCCTACGGCTGATGATATAAAACCTTCATTATGATTACTGGGTTGTCTTTTGGGATCTTTTTAGTTTCCCTTACTATTTTGTAGAGAACCATAATAGTAAACAGTTTCAAAGGGCTTAAAGGACAACTTAGATTTTCCATAGTAAGGAATATATACCCTAATTCACATAGTTTGGGGTCCCTAGGGTAATGCAGGATTAGTTTCCCCAGTAGTACCCTTTTGCCCTTTGTCTTTTTGGGTTCCCTTATTAAAACCAAATAGTAGGAAAAGGGGCGCCCTTATTGCTACTGTGGAACCTCGAGGATTTATATCATCAGCAGTATCATCAGGAAGTCACTGCGACACGCATGTCGGTTTCTGAGCTGCCTAAGTAAGACATGGGTAGTTCTCAAAATTAGGGTCCCCTTTCGGGTCCTTTTGACAATGGTGCCGTACTCTATTGAAAACCCTAAACGGTTTAGGGTTTAGGCTAAACCCTAAACCCCTAAGCCCTAAACCCAAAACCCTAAACCCAAAAAGGGGCCCT
>CAJNDV010000925.1:44232-55039 GCA_905221635.1 Symbiodinium sp. CCMP2456
GGGTTTAGGGTTTAGGTTCAGGGATTCCTCTTCGGGGATGTGGGTTAGGAGTCTTACTATGGGTAGTCAGTCGCAGTTTCAAAGACAAGCCTCAAGACATCCCGCAAAACCGATCTGGTGATCGGTGTTCCGCATTCCAGGTTGCAGATTTGGGGCACAGGGGTCCTGTCTTCTCCCGGTTATAGCCCCAAGACCCCAATAAGTACACAAGTAAAACCTACTTTGGTGTTAAAAGTTTATAAATAGTACCTACTTTGGGCTAATTGTTGTCTTAGGTTAGCTAGACAACATCGCAAGTCCGCGATCAACTGGGCTACGAGAGCGCGCCGGAGGCCCAAAACGTCCAACATGACATTTCCAGGGTCGGAAGCACGACTAGTAGGGTGTAGGCTTTAAGGTTTGGGGTTTAGAGTTTAGAGTTTAAGGCTTTGGGTTTAGGCTTTAGTAGGGTAAGCCCTTCTAGTTCCCTTGTTGCTATACTATAGTACACCGCAATAACCTACTCTAGCTAATCAAGAACCCAAAGCCTATACAGTACATACGCAAACCTTCGGCGCAGAAGCTGAGACTCAACGTGCGCCAGCTTCAAACTTCAATCATCGGGTGGTGCCAGGGTGCTCTTGGTGGGTTGGGCTTCTTGCGCTACTTGGGAACCTTGGGTTCCTAGGGTTTAGGGTTTATAGGGTTTAGGGTTGATAGGGTTTAGTGTTCAGGGGTTTAGGGTTTAGCGGTTTAGAGTTTTAGGGTTTAGGGCTGGTCCTATAGTCTCCGTTGTAGTGTCTTTTTGGGGTTAGCTCGCAGGATCCTACTTCTAAAATTGATTGAACCACAAAAGGAACTACAACGGAGACTATAGGGTGCTTACCCAGAGGGTCCATATACACTACCATTATGGAATTAGGTCCCAAAATACCATCCCTATTATGGTTTTGGGGACCTAATTCCATAATAGTAGTATGGACCCTCTTGCTTACAGTGTCTGAACCGTAGATATTGTTGGGTCTGGGGTTTAGGGTTTCAGGTTTAGGGTTCTAGGGCTTCTAGCTCCTATAGCCCTACATCCTCCGTCCGGAACAGTGACACCGGTAAACTTGTAATCCTCACACACCGAAAACTGAAGCCGCAAAATCTCAACACTCTGCGCCTGCCCCAAGAAAAGCTATAGATCCAGCCCTAAATCCCTAAACCCTGTTGTGCTTAAGGCCCCTTATTCTCCGAAATCCTGAAATCCATAAGCCACAACCAGCTAGGCCTCTGCACCCTAGACCATCATGATAGAAACCGCGCAGAGCCCTTACCGAAACCTTCGCAGGAACCTGTTTTAATGGCCTTTCATGACCCTAAACACTACCACCCTGAGCGGAACCACCAAACCTGGCTAGAATCCGGACAGAAACCTTGTAAAGAAGCAGCTAACCCGCTTGAGCCTGCGCAGTTTTCATGTGTTGTAGGGTTCCTTCAAAGTGCAGGAGCCACAGCACAATGCGAAACCCAGGAGAGGGCTACAGGAGGATCGTGAAAGTCTTCATGGACTGTTTTCCTGACTGGAAGAGGGAGCGGACGGACAGTAAGCGCTTCATCGTCCAAAACCAGACAATCAGATCCAGGCCACGGGCAAAACCTATAAACCCAAAACTCGATGATCGACGAAGACCGGTACGTCATGGAGGTGGTGAAAGCCGATTTGGGCGGCTTCAGCACAAAGGCTTCGACTACTAGACTACCGGGTTCCCCCTTCTCAACCCCAAACCCTTGCTCTCCGTGACTCCAAGCACGGGGTGTCCGGAGTCCCAGTCTCACTTGTCGATCATGTCAGATAGCAGAACCCAGAGGATCCATCTATACTACCATTATGGCATTTGGCCTGAAAAAGCATTCTTGTCATGTTTTAGTTACTTCCGTAGTAGTAGTAGTAGTAGTAGTAGTAGTAGTAGTAGTAGTAGTAGTAACGTGGTATATATGGACTCTCTTGGTAAGTTTCCCCGCCTGAAGCAGCTGATCGAGGCAGAGGCTCAGTGCAAGAATGTGTCGGAGGATAAGAAGTGTGCGCTTGCTGGGAGCTTTCCTAGGCTGTACCTGTTTAGGGTTTAGGGTTTAGGGTTTTAGTCTACATGGCGGTTGATCATAGGTATTGTAGTGACTATAGTTATTGGTAGGATCCATGTACCTTACATTCAGCACATACATAGGAATTAGCGGGGTTCCTAGAAAGATTAGAGGCCAAAGTATAAAGTCTATAGCTACATGGACCCATGGTAAAGACTAAACACCGAATAGCAAAGTCTATACAGCCTGTAGCAAACCTTAAAGCCCATACCGTAAACCCTAGAATCTACCTGCGGAGGCAAACCTACGCCTAAAACCCTAAACCCACAACCCAGAACCGTAAGCTAAATCAAACCCTAAACCTTAAACCCTAAAGTCACAACCCATAATAACCCTAAGCTAAACTAAGTCGAGCCCAGCCCTAAGCTATGTTTAGCCCTTAACCCTAGACCCTAAACCCATAACCCAGAACCCTAAGCTGAATTGAACCCTAAACCCTGAATCCCATAACTTATAACCTTACTCTAAGTTAGACTCTACCCTAAACCCTAAACCCTAAAACCCTAAAACCCTAAAGCCCTAAACCCTAAACCCTAAAACCCTAAACCCTAAAACCACTGAGCCCTAAACCCTAAACCCTAAGGGACTCCTTCGGAGGATGGGCAGAAGAAGAACTTGGCACCCGAGGAGGTCCCAGTTATGAAGACATCTTCCACAGCCACCGAGGCGTTGACGGGTTCAGGGTTTAGGGCTTATGGGGCGTTAGGGTTTAAGGTTTAGGGTTTATAGGGGTTTAGGGTTTATAAGGTTTAGGGTTTAGGGCTTGTGGGGCCTTTGGGTTTAGGGTTTAGGGTTTAAGGTTTAATTAGGGTAAATGGAGGCTTTGGGTTTAGGGAATAGGTATAGGGCCAATGGAGGCTTTGGGTTTAGGATTTAAGGTTTGGGGTTTAGGGCTTAAGGTTTTTGTCCAGGGTTTACGGGGGTTGAGAGTTTAGGGTTTTAGGGTTTAGGGTTTTAGAGTTTAGGGTTCACGGTATTGGGGAGGAGCGGCATTAGGATTCGGGCTTAGCGTTCAGGGTTTAGGGGATATATAGGTTTAGGGAATTTGAGGGATGGATTGGGACGTACGGCTCGTAGGTGTAGGGAGCAGGGGTTATGTAAGTCGCGTGGGGCGGGGATTCACCCTAAACCCTAAACCCTAAACCCTAAACCCTAAACCTGGACTCAGAGGCTTCGGCGCGCCAGTTGACATCAGAACCAGGAGTTGTATTCAAAAATCTGGTAGGTTTGTGGCTATGACCTACTCCCGGGCATCCGCATACCCTTAAAGGGCTTAGGGTCTAGGGTTAAGACCTCATGCCGCAAGCCACCAAACCTCTAAACCTTACCCGGCCCTTCAGAGCCTGACATGAACCAGTTGGCTCTCCGCCTTCAGCCACTCCTACAATGTCTGAAGAAGTAGTAAGAATATCCTCTTACAGCACCCGAGATCTTTAGCTGCACTACAGTAGGCCCCTAAGCCTTGAAAGCTAAACCTTAAACCCGCCAGCACGAATATTTGGAGCTTTTAATAGTTACCTATACTATTTTGGGGGTTCCGTAGTATTATAACTATTGTATAATCTACCCCAACACCCTATTCTGATTAGTAAGGCTCCTACATTGTCCGAAACCCTAAGCACCCAAAGAGCTCCTTTCCGAACCCCACGCAGCCTGGAAGCTCCAAGCCACCTGTTCTGGGTTCATGGCTGATGGTGTTGGTTTCAACCCTAAACCCGAAACCCTAAACGCTAAACCCTAAACCCAAAACCTTAAACCTGAAACCCTAAACCCTAAACGTTAGCCTAAACCCTGGAGCCTCGCTTAACCTACCAGAACCTACCGTTTTTTCTGGTCCCTATGCATTCCATACTAGGTTAGTTGAAAAGAACCTACAACAAACTACGTAGGTGTTGCCCTAGACCCTTATAAACCCTAAACCCTGAAACCCCTAAACCGTGAAACCCTAAAGCCCTAAACCCTAAAACCCCAAGCCCTAAAGCCCTCAAACCCTAAACCCGAAAATCCTAAACCCTAAAACCCTATAAAGGCAAAACCCAAACCCAACAAAGCCTGAAAGTGGCCGGGCACCAGGAAGGCAGACGTCTAAGCCTGAAGGACCTGGGGCTTTTGCTTTGAGCAACTTTCAACCGTAAACCCCTAACCGGCCCTAAACGGCCCTAAAACCCTAAACCTCTTGGGCTTTTGCTTTGGGGTTTAGGGTTTGGGGTTTAGTGTTAGGGGTTGTGGGTTTAGGGTTAGGGGTTTGGGGTTTAGGGTTTGGGGTTTGGGGTTCAAGGTTTGGTGTGAGAGGCTGATAGGGTGTATAGTAGGGTGTGCATCCTGGTTATTTGAGACCTTGGGCATCGGGCTGAGGGGCTCCAGCCCTAAGCCCGAAATCTCCTAAATTGGCAAACCCCCAAACCCTGGACCGGTTTAGGGTTTAGGGTTTAGGGTTTAGGGTTCAGGGCAAGCAAAAGCAACGCCGTCGACTCCGCTTCGCCTCATGGCTTAGAAAGGCCGCATCCTGAGCCAGAGGCCGTACATCCGAACTCCTACATGCTGAGCCAGTAAGCCTTATGCCCTAACCCCTACTATCGCTCTCTCTCTCTCTCTCTATATATATATATATAGAGAGAGTAATCTATATTAATATATATATATATATATATATATATGTATATTTATATAATGAGCCCTAAAGGATGATGTGCGTAGACGATGCATCAAGCAGGCTCCTAAGGTCATCCAACAGCGGTTCCCACTACGCCCTGGATTCGAAAGGCTAACGTCTAAACCCCACACTGCTTCCTGTTTTGGTGTGTTTAGGGTTTTGAGCTTTCCTAGACCCCGCAACTACCCTCTAATATACCCTAGATACTCACCCGTAAAGGCCATAAGGGCCCGATAGAATTAAAGGGCCCTTGGGGTGTGCTGGGTGTTCTTTGGATTGAAGGCCTTGGGTGTGCCTCTTCCAGGCTAAACCCTAAACCCTAAACCCTAAACCCTTTGTCTTTGGGGGCATGGCTTGGGGCTTTCGTAGGGACCAGCAGCCTCGCGCATTGCGATCTGCAGCCTAAAGGCCCGTATAGTATACTATATAGGTACTTTAGGGCTAAAGGATATACTATGTGAGTACATGGACCCTGTGGGCCAAAAACATCTGAACCGTAAGCTAGCTTTTGCCCTAAGCACTTTAAATTCAGCTTCTAACCCCGAACATGAAAAGCAACATCAACTACAACAAGAGCAACACAACCACAACCACCTCGGCTTTCCACAGGAGCCTAAAGCAGAAAAGGCCGTTAACGGAGCCCTGAAAGGATGTTTTGTCAAGAACCTTCAAGGGAACTCTGTTGAAGGAACCCCTAGAGGAGCTCACTAAAGGAGCCCTTAAAGGGACCCCGGAGGAGCTTTTTAAAGATTTAAAGAAACCCAAACCCGAAACCCTAAACCCTTTACCCACAGGAGCCCCTGATGAAACGCTCGACCTCACCAACGCCGGAGGGCTTCGGTCTCTTCTCTCAAGGCTACCTTGTTGGGCTCTTTTTTGTGGGGTTTAGGGTTTAGGATTGTGGGTTTAGGGTTTAGGGTTTCTTTTTTCGGAGTCCTTGTCGGATCCCTTGAGGTTACTGTAGAGGCTCTTCAACGGTGTCACGTCAGTGTGTGGGTTCCTTCCTTTTCAGGCTTCTACGGGATCTTCCGAAAATTAGGGTACCTTATTTGGGGGTCCTTATAATGAGGATCCTACTATTTAGGGTACTATCTTAGGGTCCCCTATTTTCGGAAACCCCCCTATAAGCAGGATTTCATAAGGTTTTGCAGGGCTCTGATAGTCTCTACGGTTCAGAACTCAGGGTTAGGGTTCAAGGTTAGTCATCCCTCAGCGTCCATGTTTTTGGGCTTAGGGCTTAGGGTTAAGGGTTTATAGGCATCATAAATTACGTTGGTGGTAATACAGCTGGTCGACGTGCGATATTGCGATTGGGGACACAGGACCGGCAGCAATTAGCAGCGATGCTACTGTTGTGCGAATATAAAGAATTGTCTACCATTGTGATTTTCATGAGTGACTAACGACCGTTTTGTGTCCTAGTTAGTACTACTAGTCATCAGAATCGTCGATGTTGTTGTCGTGGCCGCAGTAGCTATAGAACCTCGTCAGCAGCAGCAAAATAGCGTGAGCAGCCCCAACAGCAGCAGTAAGTGTAGCAGCAGTATAGTAGCATGATCCTCAAACCCTAAACCCTAAACCCTAAGTCAGTAGTAGTAGGACTGTTGCTGCTACCATCGAAGAAGAGATGCTGTCCAAGGGAACCTAATGCACGACCTAAACCCTAAACCCTAAACCCTAAACCATCTCCTTGTTTGAATGAAGTTACCAGAGCCCTGGCCTTGTACGCGACCGGAATGGCTCAAGATCTTCCAACACCGCTGAATTGAGGAAAATGCCTTAAAGCATTTTAGGGATCGTACTATAAGTTACGGCGTATAATGCCTTAATCAAGGATTTCTTGGCAGGTCTGGCTCAGCAACAAGGTCCGCAACACGAAAAATGGATCATGCTTTCCTATGCTGTTCTGGATGGTCTAGATTACTATTGTTGGCATTCAAACCAGCGACGATATCTACGACACTGAGTCCAGAAATCCATTATGACCGCCATGGACCACCCACCCTACTCGAAAACTGGACCTGAGAGCTAGGTTGCGGAACCAACAAGCCAAATACTGCGAGACACTGTGCTTGGATGCAATCCGCAAGCCTTAGACGCGACTTTCCGAGCCACACATCCTTTGCCCTAACGGAACCCTGAAGCTTTAACTATGTCCCTTAAACCCACCCCTTCCAAAAAGCAACAAGCGCAGCAGAGCAGCAGCAGCAGCAGCAACAACAACAACAACAGCAACAGCAACAGCAATGTGCAGGAGCCATGTTTCCAGACGCCGACAAGATGAAGGACAAGATCCGTTCAACACTGTTCGCTCCGGAGTACGACCCAGAGGCTTAAGCATGTCCACGGTGTGCTTTAAGGTGCAGGGTCAATGGCTTATGGTAATCTTCACTGTATGGATCGATGGAAGGAAGGATGGATGGATGGATGCATGCATGGATGTATGGATATATCAAAGTTAGATAGAACGATACATGTATGTGTATACATAAATAAATAAATATATATATATATGTATATAATATATATACACAGGCAGATAGATAGATCGATCGATCGATAGATAGATAGATAGATAGGTAGATAGATAGACAGATAGATAGGTAGATAGACAGATAGCTATGTAGATAGTTAGATAGTTAGATAGATACTTAGATAGATAGATAGATAGATAGATAGATAGATAGATGGATAGGTAGGTAGGTAGGTAGGTAGGTAGGTAGGTAGGTAGGTAGAAAGATAGATCGAAAGATAGATCGGTAGATAGGTCGTTAGATAGATCGATAGATAGATATAGATAGATAGATAGATAGATAGATCGATAGATAGGTTGACTGATAGGTGGAAGCGAGTCACTAGCTCCATATACGTTTACACATACATATTATATTTATATATATATATACATACATGTATACATACCTATATGTGTGTACATGGACACGCATATAAGGTCCTCTACATCTGCGGCTAAAGTAAGTCTTTCAGATTTCAGACTAAACTTGGGGGGAGGCATGTACAGAACAAACTGTTTTTCTGGAAGTATTTCGATAGAGGCGCCTCCGTGATTCTGACAGGTCTGCCGGGTACATTTCCGCATACTTGCCACAGATTGTTCAATCCTCCATCATAACCACAAGTCACCACTCGAAGCGCAGATGCTTTGCTACATTTCATGAGTGCAGTAGAGATGTTTTGACCGTGCCTCTGCTGTGCTGTTATTTTTGGAGTTTCGGCTTGGGGATTCTCCATGCTTATCCAGAATTAGAGCGGTAGACAGGCACCGAAGTGTGAGTGACAGTGAATTTGCAATTTAGGTAAGTTGAAAAAGTTTCAATGGCAAGAACCGGCTTTTCACGTCAGTCAGACTCGCAACTTGCTGCAGGCTGTGTACAAGACGACCGGCAGGCATGGTACGGTCTGGTGTAGCTTTTAGGGTGTATAGGTGACTACGCGGGAACGGGGTTTGGTCTTACTTAAACGCTAAGCCTGTAAACGCTTCAAAACCCTCAGATATTCCTGCCTTCATGTCCAAAGTAGCCCAAGACCTTGGCCCGCCGTTGATGAGGGCTCTAGGCCACTGTAGGTTTGGGATCAGGGAAGAGTTATGTCAGTGCTTACGGTTTAGAGTTTAGGCTGTAGGACTGTAGGCATTGGAGTGCAGTGTTTGGGGTGAGGGGCAATCAAGAAGCCTAAATAATTTCCAATGTTACTGGGTTCCTCATTCCAATAGTACTATAACTGGGTTCTGGAGTAACATACTTGAATACTAGTTTTTGGGACCTGTTCCTCAAGGGAACCATTATAACATGAAATTAAACTCTATACTTGTTTCTCCCTGGTTACTCCAAAGTCCACTATTAAAGCCCAAACCGATTTTCGGTTGCTGGGTTGAGACTTGGAGAGCCACTTCGGGGTTTGGGGGTTCAGGGTTAACGGTTTAAGGGTTTAGGGGTTTAGGGTTTAGGGTTTAGGGTTTAGGGTTTAGGGTTTAGGGGGGGTTTGGGGGTTTAGGGTTGTGTTAAAGGTTTAGGGTTAAGGGTTTTGCAGAGCTACGGCTTACTGAAATAGTGCCTTTCTTGAGGCACACCCCAGTCCGCCAAAACATCCTAGCCTGAAGCCATCAACCACAGACGTGCAAGTAGAGCCTTCAACCACACAAACATGCAAAGCCTTATACTTAGGCAAACTGTCTATGTAAGAGCCCTGTTTGAGGTCAAGTATATTCGTTATGGGTACATGGAGCCTTACCCTAAGGGTCCAAGTACTCAAATAGTAAGGCTTCAGGTGCCAAAAAACCATTCGTAACATGGAATTTGGGACCTAAAACCCTACTATTTGAGTACTTGGACCCTCTGGGTTAGGGACCTTAGCAGGTGCCAGGCCATCGCCCGTGATGCCACTTTCAAGTCTATCACGATGGTGGTGATTGTCTCCTGGCCGCCCTTGTGAGTTTGCGCAAAGGGGTGTAGAGCTGTTGTGCTCTTGGGTTTAGGGCACCGGGGTCTGTGACTCCGGGGCTTTGGGTTAAGGCATTTTGGGGGTGAGGGTTTCAGTTTAGCGAGTTGGGTTTGGGGGTTTAACCCTCCTGAGAATGTACACAGTCTGTGAGATCCCTGCTTGAAGACCTACTTTAGGGTTTAGGGACTATGTAAGGTTTCAGCGAATGAAAATAGCTTGACCTGAGGTTCAAAGAGATATCGGGAACATCCCAGGCTCAAGGCAGTCGCATGCAGCAGCTTTGACTGGCAGTTCAGCTGCCATATACTTGTGTCGGCAGCCCTATGCCAAGTATCGCGAGATGCCTCAGCATGGTATATGGTTTACGGTTTAGGATCGTTAGGGTCCGTGCAATATACTCGGATCAACTAGGGGTCATTGGCTCCTTGAATATGATGGTAGCACAATTGTTCCAAGCGTCCATGTACCCAGATAGTACATTGAGATACTTTGACCTTGAAGTAGTCTCTATGTAAGTATTTTAGGGTCAAAGTATATTTTATGTGGGCACATGGACCCTTCGGGAATTCCTACTCTAACGAGCAAGGCCCCTGTATTACGACTCTCTGCTGGCTCATCATTACGGCTGATGACGTAGTCTTGCAAGGAATGCTCGGTCTTCACCCGTGACAGCATACCCTACAGCGCTTACGCTTGCCTAGCTGTTCATGCCTACTATACGTTTCGATTCCACGACGTCTCGATAGCTTGATGATGTCACCCTGATACTTGCAGACTCTATGAGATGTGCCTCATAGATCCCCCGGTAGAAAACCTGGCTGCCAGGAACGGGTCAAAGCATCAACCTTCAGTGTATGTAGGCTCGCTCGCCGGGAGCAGAAAAGGGTGCTGTGCTGTTGGATCAATAAAAGGACCTATTACGAAGACACTTAGACGAAGTGGCACTCTGAATGCATGCATTGTTAACAAGAAACCCACATGTACTCTCGCCCAACTCCCTGACAAGCCCTATGTGCCCACACTGTACGAGTAAAACCATATTACAAGCCTACACCTTATGCCCTCCACAAAAGCACTCTGTAAAGTCATGTCCATGTAAAGGCAGTACAACCCCCTACGTTAGGTCATAAAGGTCGCTAGGTCTATCGTCACCTGTGGCAACCTCATATAATGGCTCCCTACACCCTGAAACCCTAAACTGTATAAACCCCGGTTGCCCAGATTCTGAACGCTCTGTGGATTGGCATCGACACGGACCTGAGCCTTGTAAAGCATGGATGCGAGAATCCCATCTCTGCTTCCCGGCGAGCCCAACGCCACGAAATTGAGGAGTATAGAATCCTTTTCCGGCAGTTTCAGGAACCTTTAATAAAATCCTGTTCACCTCAGAACAAACGAAACGGCTTAACAACCCTTAAAACCCTAAACCCTTAATTACTAAACCCCAAACCCTCAAACGACAAAACCCTCAAACCCCACTGCCAGGTCTCTTCATTAGTGAAGGATCAACGGGTCTGGGGCTGCGTTGAGCGCGATGTTTGGCACCAATGTCTAACCCTAAGGGTCCAAGTACCCAGTATTTAAGGA
>CAJNDV010000925.1:76985-106851 GCA_905221635.1 Symbiodinium sp. CCMP2456
TACCTAGTATATAGGGCCCTAGGGGCTCCAGTAGCCCCTATAGTAGGTACCTGGGGGGTTAGGGTAAGTTTAGGCGGATTAGGTTTAGGACGGTTTAGGCTCTTGGGTTTCAGGGCCGGTACTCGAGACAATTACGAGGAATTGTATTTTCAGTATAGTTTAGGGTTTAGGGCTTAGGGTTTAGGGTTTAGGGTTTAGGGTTTAGGGTTTAGGGTATAGTAAACCCGAAGCCGTATTCGACATGCTCAGCAAGCAAGTATTCCGTCTGTCTTCTGCATGAACATATGTGCCGTTTCCGTTGCTGCCGCTGTCGTCATGTACGTTAAGACAATGTGTATGTCTGGGTGCATACATACTTCAGTTGATGTGTATATGCGTTGGTATGCCGCCGTACAGCCTTCATACACTGTAGGTCTTCTCGTTCGCTCAGGAAGCAACTCTAAATCCTGCGCAAGAATTCAACACGAGCCTGCCACTCCTGAAGCCGTCGCTGCAGGAGAGCGCAGTGAAGGCACTCCGTGACAAGATCCAGGACGTGAGGGTTGATAAACTCTGCTCAAAATCCGTTTTTGGGGTTACCTTAGGGTCCTAACTATAATATTGGCTAAACCAAAAGCAAGGAAGTACAATGGAGATTATAGGTCAGTACCGAGCTAAGTATTCTAAACTCCAATCCTTAATCCGCAATCCTGCGCTCGACCCTAAGTCGCCAACTAAACCCTGATACTTTGTTAATCGTAAGAAGCCAAATCCTAAATCCTAAGCCCCAGAACGTAAACCCTAAAAACCATATTAAACTCCATACTACACTGCCCGCAATTTAAAAATCTGTGGCTTCCATGGTCTCAAATTTGCGAGCCAGCTTCTTCTTGGGGTGGCCCGAATCTCCAAATCGGGCAGGCAGTCCGGTATAGAATGCCTTAACCCCAGGCTTTCTGAAGTTTCGTGGCTTGCTTCTGGGAGTAATTTCTCGCTGCGTAGTGATGCTTTAGGGTTTAAAGTGTGCGATGGCTGGCGCTCATGGACATCAAAGACAAGTAATCATTCCTTTAGCAAAATATAATATGTGTTCCGTAATGGTCTTCCCACCGGCCCCCAAAGATAATTGCAGTAGTTGCAGAAACCTCCAAAACTCCAGTCAAACTAGTATATCCTAAACCCAAAACCCTAAACCCTACACTGCCCTGAACCCTAAACCCTTTGAAAGCTTGAAGGCCCGAAGCCCGAACCGAAGCCCTAACCCGTGGAAGGATCTCGTGCCTTCGGATGCAACACACGGCGTCAACCGGCAGATGTTTTTGCAACTGATGATGGACCCTGGCCTGCGATGGGGGAATTTCTTGCAAATAGAGATAACCTATCTGGGGCCCTTATGTGGCCGTAAGCCCAATCTGGGCATCAAAAAACTAGCGTTTTAAGGGTAAGATCCTATAATGAAGGGGTCATCACCTACTGTTTCGTAGGGTTGGGGGATGCAGGTAAATCCTAAACCGTATAGGGTTCATGTTTCGTAGTCGTCCCTAACCCCGCCCAATTACCTACTATATAGGGTACTAGGCCCCTACGGCCCTACCCATAGGCCCTAAAGTAGTTCCGTTTTTCGGTTCAAAAAAATTACCCTATAAGGTAACCCCCAAAAGGAACTACTATGGGACCTATGGGTAGATAGTAGGTACCTGGGGGTTAGGGCGTTCCGGTATACTCTAAACCCTAAACCCTAAAGCCTAAACCCTAAACCCTAAACCCCTAAACCCTCAACCCTAAACCCTGAACACATAACCCTAAACCCTGAACCCTAAACCCTAAACCGGTATATCCCGACCCAAGGATCCCGAGCTCGTTGTGACGATGCAGAACATCGATGTGGATGTCATGTGCGTCGCAACTGCGATGCATGCTAAGGTACTCCCTGTACATTCTGCAATAGGTTTAGGGATTTAGGGCTTTGGGTTTGTGTATGTACGTTATGTAATAAGTTTAGGGTTTAAGGTGTTAGGGCTGATATCCTCCCCGTACATTATGCAATAAGTTTAGGGTTTAGGGTTTTAGGGTTTAGGGTTTAAGGGTTTAGGGCTAATGTCCTCCGTGGACATTATGTAATAGGTTTAGGGTTTAGGGCTTAGGGTTTATGTCTGTAAGCAGCATGTATGCATGCATGGCTGTAGATAGGCAGGCAAGCTGGCAGGAAGGAAGGTAGGTAGGTAGGTCGGTAGGTAGGTAGCCATGCACGTATCCACTCCAAGCCCCTGAACCCCATAAAACCTAAACGTGAGACCCCTAAAACCTAAATTCCTAAATCCTATACCCCTAACCCCTGAACCCTACATCCTCAGGCTCTGGAAGAACAGAAGTCTTATCTTTAGACGTGTGGCTTTCAACTGCATGGCAGGTTGCAAGCATCTCTTGCGAGAAAGGAGCAAGGCTCGCTCACACCACGAAGGGTTTAGGGTTCAGGGTTTAGGGTTCAGGGTTTACGGAAGGAGCCAAGGCATAGGCATGGACTTTGGGGAACCCTAGACGACCAATCCCAGCGATATTGGCCATTCTTCAGACTCCTGAAACTCCATCAGTAGCCAACCCCAAGGGTCCAAGTGCCCAGTATTTAAGGACTTTGGGGCTTTTTTGGGAACCTAAAACCATAAATAAGGACTACTTGGACCCTTAGGGCAATACATAGTCTGTTGGCCTGCTTTGCGGGTTTGGCAACCTCCCCTCCCCTCCCCCCCCTCCAAACTGCCAGTTTCATTGAGTTCGACCTTGGTTGGCTTCCCGAAAGCACCCACAATTAGCCAACACAGCAACAGGCATCGCCCGATTAAAATCCACAAAAAGCCCGCCCAGAACCTGCGCCAAACTCCCGATACGGTTTCTATGAACCGCCTAAACCTCTATACCCCAAACCTTAGGGTTTAGGGTTTAGGGTTTAGGGTTCGGGATGCGGGTTTTTGGGAAGCACCGAGGTCGATTACCCAGAGATCATGTTCCATGCTCGGGAGTACCTCTCCGTTCCCGAGTTGGTGGACGCTGCTTGGCTTAGGGGTTTAAAGGTGGCTCAGGATATAAGGATTTTAGGGTTTAGGGGTTGTGGGGTTTCAGAGTTGTTATGCTTCTTGTTTTGTCATTTACATGTAAGTCTGCTTAGGGTTCTAGCATTTTGTGTATTTTTTGGGCCTTGGGTTTGTGAGGGTCCTGACGGTTCAGTGTTAACAGGGTGTCTAGTTATTTTCGATTTGTTGCTCCTCAGGCTGACTAAACCCAAACCCTAAACCCCTAAACCCTAAACTACACCGTAAAAGCCCTCATGCCCGATAAAAATCCCGATCGTCCTGAAACCTCGAGCCTTCGGTACGATCAGATGTACCCAGACCTTCCAACATCCTTTCACCAGGGACCATACCTGAACTCATAGCTGGGATCCGACTATAACTTGCGGTATATCCCTTAATACATATATGTATATATATATATATACATATATATATATATATATAGATAGCCCTTAAGTCTTATGGTACCTCATAGAAATTTTTGTGGATCCATGTAAGGAACCCTTGAAGGTGCATTCCTTATTTCTTACAGTGCCATTATAGAAAACCTTATAGATTCGGTAGCGCGAAGGACTTTGATAGCCTGGCCGAGTCTGCAAAGTTTGAGAGGTAAGGAGCTCTGTCTCAAGAAACTTGATGTCCTTGAACTTCCGATTTACCAGCATACTGTGTACGTTATCATCATATACATGCATACAAGCAAAGCATCTTTACTGCCTGGTGAAAGCTGACCAAAGCAGCACTAAAACTGCTATGATACGGTTGATGATATAAGTCCTGCATTACTCATAATAAGGAAGCTACCACGATTCCCATAGTTTAGGGTCCTTAAGTTAGTGCAGGATTTGTATCATCAACCGTATTATTGATATTTATTGTCTGTAAGCCTTGAAGCCCTAAGGGTGTGGCATTAGGGTTTATGTTTAGGTTTCGGGGTTCAGGGTTAAGGACACATATCTGTGGACCGTTGACCAAAGATCGTACTGTTCCACTACGTTTGGTGGAACGTTTGGCCTCCATCGTTGCGATTATGAGTCTCCGGGGCACCGGCAATGAATACCAGGGGCTGACAAAGCGTGAAAGTGTGGGTGCGGAGCCCACAGCCCGAAACAGTCCCAGGCTGTCCTGCAATTCCGGCGCACAACCTCTGTGAGCATGATGGCCCTTCGGCGTGAATTTTGAGTTCCTTTGTGTTAAAACTCCATATAATCCAATCCGGATGTGCCCAGACTCAAATCGGAAGATTGAGGTATGCCCATCATCAAGTATGTTTGCACCCTGAGCTCTTCGACGGCCCTAACGCCCCCCTAGGCTAAAACATACACCTTGTAGTTCCCAATTCCCCACATGTCGCATCGAAGTCACAGGGAACCGCCTTATAAACCGTATCAGGAGTGCTTAGCTGCATGCGTGCTTCGATGTGGGGCGGTTCTGAACATGGGGGGGTGGGGGTTGGGGGTGGCAGATCACTTGATTTCGGCGCTCACTGTGTATTAGGATCCGATTATTTGAGGTCTGCACTAGCGTGAAAAAATGTTCCAACTCTCATATGGGACGCTTTCAGCAAGAAGACTTCCGTCTCTAGAGTACCCTATAGTTGATAGATGCAACCATTCCGAACCCTCATGGGGCCTTAGCGCATCCTCGGCTGCTCATCGCAAGGACAATTCTCTCAAGCTGAGCCCGGAGAAACCTTAAACCCGAAACCCTAAGCCCAAAACCCTCAACCCTAAACCCTTAACCCTAAACCTTGATCTTCAAAACGGGGCTGCCAGTTATTTAGCCCATACCTTCCCGTAGGTGCGTATATTGAGGCCTTAAGGGGTTCCTTAGTAGGTACTTCCAGGCCCTTGTGTACGTACTATATAGGCTGGTCATTCGAAGCCGGAAGCCACTAAGTCATGAACCCTGTATTTGTGCCGGCGTTTCAAGTCAAGGAAGAGGCTGATGCAATGCAAAATGTCATGTTTGTTGACGCAAAACCTTAGGACCTGTGGTCGTCAATCTAGTGCATGTGCAAGCACTTGGATGTTCTAGTGACTCCACACGTCGGGTGTAAGTCGATTCTTAAGTCAGATATCCGACATCCGTATCCGGGTATCGAAACTCTACTTACAACCCACTTGCCAAGGCCCTTGGGCCCCCAAGTAAGGCCTAAGAGTATACTGAGTGTAACTATGATCGTCCAAGCAAGGCCAAAGATTTCCAGATCATCGTCCGTAGAAGGGGGCTCGTGCGCAGTCGATATACCAGTAATAAGATATTCATCAATGTGCCCGAGGGTTTTAAATGTAACACTTAAATCCTGCAGAGTCCCTAAACCCTAAACCCTAAACCAATCCTGCAGAGTCTAGATCGAACATGTCGAGCCCGAACGAAGCCTCTGGTTGTCTCCTGCATTAGCCCAGCAGCACACAAGCAATATCCGCAACCTTAAGCGCGAAATCTTATGTAAACCCAAGGCAAACCTAAACCCCTAAACCGTAAACCGTATTCCAAACTCGCGATCTACCTTGCCTCCATAAGGACATCGCACAGCTGCGGAAGTTCATGGTGAACGAGCTCGAGAGCCTGAGACAGACCATCAGGGATCGAGCATGATTGGGCTTCAGAAGTTTAGGATTTCAGGTTGAAGGGCTTAGGGTTTCGGGGTTTCAGGTTTTGGGGCTAAAGAGTTTGTTAGGTTCGGCTGTGGTTTGGGTTTTGGTATCCCAGGTCCAGAGCCTAAGGTGTGGTAGTGCTTTTCTGAACGCTCCTCAAAGTGGCGAGAAATGCCATGCAGAGATCGACTCTCCATGCGCCAGCCAGCTGTTGCAAGAGCACTCACAAGCCTGCAGCAAACACCAGAGTTCAACATCTTCAACCTTAAGCCCGAAAGCTCCCCTGAACCCTAAACCCTATAGTCCCAAGCGCTAGAGGGCAAGACAGTTGGGTGCCGAGATGCTGTGGATCTTTGCCCTCTCGATTTTTGCGCAGAGGGCCTCTGAGGGGAGCCAGCTGGATGGGACAATTTTGCAGCCTTTATATGGTTGCTATACTGTAGTTCTACCTGAAGGAGCTACAACGAGATACTATCACCAATTATTTAGACCCCCCCAACTAAACTCAAAATCTCACAGCCCTGGAAAATTCTGGGCACGAAGCTCTACCATGTTAAGCCTTCGGTCGACTGAATACCAAAGCCTTAGGCTAGGCACCCAAACCCTCCACCCTACAGATTAAAGCTTAATCCCGCTTACGTCCCAAAATAATTATCCGTAAGTCCCAAAATAACCCAACCCCAAACTTTCATCCCTAAACCCTAAACCCCAAACCCTAAACCCTAAGCCCTAAGCCCTAAGCCCCAAGCAACCCTAGACTACTAGAGTCGAATGCAAAGAGAGACGGCTTGATGGCTCGATGCACTGTCGGAAGATCTATGGCTGAAGCACTGCTACTGTTGATGATACAAATCCTGTATGACTTTAAGGACCTTAAACCATGGGTTTAGGGTTTAAGATAGGGGCCCTAACAATTGCGTCCTTATGGGCTTAGGGTTTAGGGTTTAATATACTACGGTTGATGATACAAATCCTGCATTACCTTAAGGATCCTAAACTATGGGAAAATGGTATATTCCATATTCTGGGCAATGCGGGATTTATATCATCAACCGCATTGTCTGTGCTGACAATACACCGTTCTGTGTTGTTGCTATTCTTTGTTTGTAGGTCAAGTAATCACTGCTGTTTCAGTTGAAGTTGCTGGTCTTCTTGTTGTGTTTGTCGTCGTCATCGTCGTCGTGGAGGTTGTTGTTAGTGGAGGTGGGGGTGGAGGCGGAGGCGGAGGCGGAGGCGGAGGCGGAGGCGACGGCGGCGGCGGCGGTGGCGGCGGTGGTGGTGGTGTCGGTGGCGGCGGAGGCAGCAGAGGCGGCTTTGGTTGTCATTGTCGTTGTCTTCTGCTGCTTCTGCTTCACCTTCTTATTGCTATGCTTCTTCTTGTGGTCGTGCCTGTGGTTGTGATTAGCTGCATGGCTGGTGATGATGTTGCTGGTTATGATGGCATCAAGGCTGTTGCTACCACCACCGCCACCACTGCTGCTGTGCGTTGTGACAGCTCCTGTTGATTGCCGATTGGCTTCTATGTTGTGTTGTGCTGTTTGTTGTTATCTCCTGGTCTGCGGCATCTTGGCAGCAGAATCAATAGTTCGGGGCTTGGGCCACTAGAGAAGACAGCACAGCAAGACCGTTTCTGGCAAGAGGTTCGAAGAGCCGCAGCACCGACGGGTGGTCAAGAGCCCGGAGCTTGTCGATCTCCTGCACCACTGATAGGTGAAGTCACGACAGCGAGCTTTCTCTCGAAGTTGGAGCCAAAGCTAAGTTTTCACATGGCCTACTTTTCCTCGTCGGATGCCCTCGTCAGTTTGCAATACCGAGCCGGGTACCGCAGCTACCGCGCCTCCATGATGAGCTTCAGAGGATAGCCTTGGCATCTCGACTCTGCAAGAGTCGTTTCTGAGGAGATCTCCCTGCTCCATTGACAAATGCCTCTCCATGCACTCCCCGAGATCTGCAAACTTTCTCAAGCAGGGATCTCGTGGCAAAGTCTTCAGCTGACCAAACAGCGGCAGCTCCGAAAGTGCCGGGACCCGAAATCCTTCCAGGCAACAGCTGCGATGCCTCCGGGGAGCCTCCATTGAGTGCCTTCTGCTTGTCGACCACCTTCATCACGCGAGTGGTGCCGGTAAGCTTGCACCTGAGCCCAACAAATGTCAATTGAATGCCGAATTCCGCCCCCACAGGTGCGCGCTCTCTGTGGTAGATTGCCAACCTGTTTCCGCAGCCTTTGCAAATTCCTGGAAGCAATCTTGCCACGGCATGGGATCGTGCTATCACTATAAGACTGCGCTGCAAAATCAGAACCCTACATCCAATTTGGAACCTGAAACCCTTGCAGGCACTCACTAATTACAAGGCCGCACTGGAATCCCTCAAACCTGACAAGGCAAAGTGCCAAAGCCCCCCGAGTCCCCGACTTGACTTTCCGGACCACTCCGAAAGAGCCGACCCCCACGATGCCTCAGCTTCGGCCAAAAAGTGGGTTCGAGTTCAGACATAACCCAAGGAACCGAAGGCCCCCTTAATGGTCATGTCAGGGCGGGAAGCCGAAGACCTCGTAGTTGTCCTCCGGCTTCCCCTGCCATGAGCATTCGGGCGAAAGGGTATAGCCACCTACATAGGTGGCACACCCGCGCTTTTGGCAACTAGTGACTATAGCAGCACTTGACACAAGGAGCAGCCATCGTGTTTTCCAAACGGCCTATTTAGCAAGGCTGTCATTGCTTTCACGAAGCCCGCGATCTCAATCAGGAAATACAGAATAGACCGGAACAGCACAGAACGGCATGGCGCAGGGTTGAACAGCAGTGCATAGCAGAAAAGGATGGTAACGCACAGAACTCACCCGGCCTGAATTATCTGACGCTGCTAGAAGCCGAGTAGAATCCGAAGCGAATTGGTGCCCAGCTGGGCTTTAACGACAAACAAACTGGACGTAAGCTGGGCTTACGTAGAAAAGTTCGCGGCCGAGCCCCGCCTTCCGTCGGCCAATAAACATATCCCGCGAGAAGTCGGCAGGCTCCACCTCCTCCGACGGGTATTTCGTTTTGGAAAGGCTCGTCTTCCAGTTGTTCTGAGTACTGCTATGGCCAGTTTCATCACTGTTGCGATACTCTTCATTCTGCATGTTGCCATCCTACTAGCTGGCAGGTCAACCTTACACCTGCTGAACACATTACCTTTGCGTGGTCAACCTTTGGCGTTTCTTGGCAAGACGTAGTCTCAGCGATCAGCTGTTTAGGATTCGATTGTAGGTGGTGTGGCTGATGTCTATCAGGGCTTGGATGGCATGCTGGACAATCGTGACTGAAGATTCTGCACCAACTAGATGGCAGGCAGCTGAACACTTGACGCAAGGCACACCTCATCAAAAACACATGACCCTTGCTTAGCCATGGCTGTGCTTTCCGGCTGCAAAGCCCCGGCAAGATCCTCCAGCTTCACCAGAAGCAGGGCCCTGTAGAGCTCTTGGAACCTAAGGCATGAGGTTCTCGGGTTTGACATCGCCTTCGGATTCGGCCGGGTAGCTCTTTCTCATTTAGCAGCTCGTCGCCGTCGGTGTCGAATCTCTGGAGGTAGTGCCTTCTCGGCTTAGCTGCTTGCAGGTTGCCACGTCAGTCGTCTGCTAGCAGTAAGATCAGGGTTCCATCACCAGAGATGCGTTAGCGATCCCGAACGAATTCGTTGCCAGCAAATCTCATGGAGGGTTGGCCTTCGAATAGCTGGCCCTGGATTGTTGGGTGCACAGTACACAAACTGAATCTTATGTCAGCAGGCCACCAGGGCACATGCAGCTGGTTGTTTTCCAATGTTGGTTCTGGGCTATGTCTGTGACATGTCAAAAACTACGGCCACCATATCAGAGGTGCTAGCTGCGAGCAGAGGGGAAACGTCGGGGATCTGCACTTTGGATGCTCTTTTTTTGGAGGTTTCGATGGGTCGAGGGCGCTTAAAAGTTACCGGCGTCACGGAACACAAACAAGGCATCGATTGTAAGGCTGCCCTCTGGCCTTTGTTACGGTGACATCTGTTGGCCGCAGCCCACATACATCTTCACTGACGGACTCCCTTCGATGCGCGGACCCTGCACGTGGCGACGCTCGCGGTGATGATGATGATGATGATGATGATGATGACGATGGTGATGATGATGATGGTGATGTTGATGATGATGATGATGATGATGATGGTGATGGTGATGGTGATGGTGATGGTGTGATGGCGATAATGATGGTGGTGATGATTCCGGCACTGCTGATGTTGATGATAACGATGACAACGGCGGCAACAAATTTGGAATGGTTTGGCTCTACCATAACACACGAAGCACAGTAATCAGCCCGGAGCACATCACGTGCCGCTCCGTGAAATCCCCGATGCCGAGATCTGCGTTCATCTTCTGCATGCCTGCGCAATGCATGGGGTTTCAGGCCTATGCTCAAGATTTCGGGCTGCAGTCTAGCCCGAAAGGCTTAAGCCCCCACCCACACCCCAAAATTCTCCAAGCCCTTCAAACCTAGTCCGTCACTGTCCAAGTGCTTTGAATTAGCCAGCTTCGAAACAAGCCCAACAGGCAAGAAGGCAGTCCGGGAAGCCCGAACCCGAATCGCGCTGCACACAAGATCTGACATGTTGGACGAAGCCCCTGCAACACACACACACACACATACACAAAA
The DNA here is from genome assembly GCA_905221635.1 of Symbiodinium sp. CCMP2456. NCBI lineage: Eukaryota > Dinophyceae > Suessiales > Symbiodiniaceae > Symbiodinium > Symbiodinium sp. CCMP2456. The sequence continues at coordinate 87,306 of CAJNDV010000925.1, forward strand.
AGGAGGCAACAGAGAGCAAGCCAGGCGGTGCCTCAACACCCTAACACCCCTCGTCATCCCCGGCAGCCAAGGAGCACTTGCAAAGCTCCTCGAAACCTCACGCAAGTCTCGCATCCCCAGATTGATAACAAGCACCATCAGCAGCGTTGTAAAAAGCCAACACGCAGGCCAACCCCCAGCTGCCAGTTGCAGACTGCGCCACTCACTTGGCCGTCGCCATTGGCGTCTGACGCTTGGAAGCAGGACCTGGCTTGCGAAGGAGTCGAGGAGCTCCCTTGAGAGCGCAGGACAGGACGGAACACATCCGAGGCGGTGGCTTGGCATACTTCTGCAGCTTCTGCTTGCTCTCCAGGGCATCTTTGATCAAGCTGGCACTACCTCATAAAATTGAGGAACGGGAGTACACACACATATCACAGATGCACATCAAAGATACTCTCCATGGCCCCTGTGCGCGCCAAGGGCACCGTGCAGTTTGTGGAGGGCTTCCTCGCCCTCACTGCACGTCCTTGTCACTGGCGCAGCCTTCTCCTGCAAGTGTTTCTTGCATCTTTTTGTGGGGTTTCGTAGCGGGATATACATCTCGGTCTCTGGCTCAAAAGCAAAAATAACATTCAGCAAGTCGTCCAGGCGTGGTGGATTTCTTCGGTGCCGGTTTATAGGCAGTTGTCATGAGGCAGACCAAAGGAATGATGTGGACGGTAAAATGCCCAAATCTCCCCAGGCCAGTCCTTCTGGCCCCGCGGGCTATGAACTCGGAGTCGGCAAGCCGCCTGGCAAAAACCGCGGGTCTCACATGGCATCCCAGCGCTTGTCTATGTTGGGTCGTTGTCGCATGATGGCGTGCTAGCAGCAAGATACTTGCAAAGGTGGCCTCTTTTTCAAGCGTACTGCGCTGTGGCAACGCATGCAGCCATTCGCTACCCCCACAGCATCAGCCCATGTGCTGTCAAGGAATAGCTTCTGTAGCCAGGCCACCCCCACTGTGCGGCTCGGAAGCTGTGGCGACGGTGGAGCACTGGTCCTGGGTGGAACTGCCAGCAAATTCCCAAACCATATCTTTTCGGTCTAGGCTCCGTCAGTGGCTTTGTTATGGGATGCATGGCCATGCACAGCCGGCATTAGCCGGCTCTTCAGTGTCGGCAGGAGGCTCACTGCAAGCCGTCTGCCAGCAGTCTGCAAATCTAGAGAACGACTTCCTTGAACCCCACAGCACTGGGAAAACACGAAGCAGAAAGCCTCAAGCCGCTGCAAGACTGAAATTTCTGCTGTCGGGCGGCTGCCCAGGCAGGTGACCGCCTTCTGGGGAGCAGCTCCGGTTTCCTGGAAATCGGGAGTCGCAAGCACTTGGTGCTGAGGCTAAAAGCAACGCCCTTGGTTTTGCGATCGGTGCTTTCTTCGCGTCAAGACTGGCACCCTGGCCCACGCTGCCTTTTTCGGATCCCGGTGCAACCAGGCGGTGCCCCAGCACCGGGCTTGGCACGCGCCTGCCCGCGGAGGCTGTTGTCTGGGCTTAGGTCTTATGGAGACGTTTATGGAACTGTCGCATGTTGCCTCTTCTCAAAATTAGTATTCCAGCGTACGTGGTGGACACCGTGCACTTCACTGCACAAGGCGAGGTAACAACTTGTGCATGACATCAAGGAATTTCTGGAGCCCATCTTCACACTGAGGCACCTGCGTCGGAAAAGCAAAACACAAAACCAAGTCTAGACAACCATGGCACCCGCCTAACTTAGGAAAAAACCCCTCCTTGCATTCAGGCCGGTCTTGCTCTTCACCAGTGCCGGGCTCCCTGTCGGTGTCGGGGATGGCGGAGTCAGGTCCGCACCTTAAGACTCGAAACTCGTCTGCCTGTACAGTAACTACCCACCTACCTTGCCTACCTACATATCTACACTGAATCTATACATTAGTCCGCCGAGGCCACAGCCCTCAGGCGTCTGAGGGGTTTGACCTTAGCCTTATCCTCCTCACTGCTGCGAAAGTCCAGTGACACTGACACCCACCCACCTTTTGGTCCACAATTTCGACCCCCTCCCACACATCTCCCTTTTCTGGTCCTTTTCGCAACGGTTTTCTGCCTTCAGCTCCACTCCCCTCCTGTCACGGCACACTCTCCGGCAGCCGAGGTGGGCGGCGTAGCCGGAGATTGGGCTTCCATTGTGACTCACTTGTCACTGTGGCAGGTGAAGGCAGAGCACACCTCCTGACCCCGGAGCGCTCTCTGCAAAGCAAGCGCATGAAGATTTGCCGCCCAGGGCGCCGCCGGTCTTAGCTCTAAGCAGCACCTTGTGCGGCTGAAGCGGGCTCCGGGCGCCTGCGCAGGCGATCCAAGCACTTCATGGCTCTGGTTCTTCGGGATGCTTGACTCCCAGTGCCCAGCACTTTTAGGTGAAGTCATGTTTGGAGACTTGTTCCAGATCCTCGCCGGCTTATAGATTGGTCTCTGCTCATCGGCCATACACACGACACAATGCAACATAAGAAGAAGATAATTGAAAAGACAAGGCCTCTGCAGGGTCGAATGGACGAGGCTAGGGGTATGCCAACGAAGAATCTCAAAATTGCTCTGTGCAAGGCAACGTATCGGCGAAAAGACCGTGCTGAAGCCGAACAGAATCGATCTGTCCATGAAAAACGAAAGATTCCCTCTCGAAATCAGCTAATCAGCCTAAACTTTAGTCATACACCCGAAAGAGGCTCTGAGGATCTTTCTAAAGCCATTCGACGAAAGGTGCAGGCTCATTGTGTCGATTGCCCAAGGCTTAAAGATAGAGTCTTTGCTTTCAGAAAGCTGCGATGAATGTGCGCTGGTGCTGAGCTCAGTACTTCACAGACCGCGCCTGGCAGCGGGGAGACAGGGGTCCTGGCCCCACCCTGTCCGGGAGGCGCGGGAGTGAGCACGCCGCCTGGCGGTGGCTTGCAGGCTCCAGCACCACAGTCGCGTGTGTATTCGCGAATTTGGCATCGAATACCCTCTCGCCTTGCCTCGACTTCCATTCTACAAGAACTAAGAGCAAGGGATAGCCACCTGACACCGGAGTGCGTACGCCGCCCGGGACCGGTGTCCTGCAATGCTACAGAGTCTGGGGTAAAGCGCAGTTGACATGGAACACCTCGCCGTTGGGCCCGAAAGCTTGGCAGTTGCCGCACGATCTTTACCGCTGTTATGCTTCGAAGCCGATACACGACTGCAACATCGGCGAAGCTGATTTAGCAATGCATGCTGCGGAGACCAGCTCATCCCCCACTCACAGACGTGCCATGGTCACCAACAAGTCAGAAAACTTGAACATGATAAGAATGCATAATAACATGCATAGCCTTGACAATACTCATGCTCATACTCTTAAGGGAGAAGAAGACTTAAGTTCAACGTAAATGCCACTGTTGACTGTTCATCATATGACGAAGACCATCATGGTCAGCATATCCGCGATCGTGACTACCAGAAGCACAACTACCAGCATCTGCAGACTATTGATGATCGCGAGTCATGACTACGTTCGCAGCTACTTCAAAAGCCGATTCCAGCAATGACAACGAAGCTTCATGTCCTTACGCCCTGCAACGGCGCTTTTGCAGCGTTGGGCATCGGGGTCTTGACGCCACCCTGCGTGCACTCTCAACTGAGGCAACTTGCTAAAGTGTACAGGCTAAATCACTGTGGCTTAACATTCCTACTTAGCAGACCTCGTGCTTCGATATATACACTCTGTAACGAAACGAAGTGGAGACAAGCACCCAGGACGTTTTGGAGTCAAAACCAGCTTCCCGATAGGTGCAAACGTGAAAGGCTGCTGTGGCCTGTACTGGGATCCTGGTGCCAGCCTTGCCAAGATCACACTTGCAGGCTTGTTGTGGCCCTTTTTGAAGTGTCCTTTTCAGCTGTTTGCAACCGGACTGATGGCACAGTCTGCACCGTGTCTTGTAGCACCAATGCTCAACTATGTCAAATCTCCGTCACTCCGTCTTAAAGCATCAATCAACAGAATTTTCATGAGGTGTTGTTGCCAAGTGCCAACTGAGGGCTCGCATTGACCATCGGCTACATTCTTAAACGACCAGGAGGCGACCGGGTTACACAGTGCATATTTTGACTCACCCGAGCCACCACCACTTTGGCACTTCAGCTTCACGCTCGGTGCTCAACGACTACGTTGTGTGATCTGCTTTGCAATCGTGGTTTTTGAGTAGCCTTCCACTTCAGGAAGCGCCCAGCCTGCGGAGCCATCTTCGTCCCGCCTTGCACCGGCGTTCGCACACCACCTGCTCACACGAAGCCTACATGTACAATCCGAACAACTGCCGGTTGGCCAGGAACCACCTACAAAAACCTGCTGGCTTTCGGTCTGTGCAGGCGAGGTACCGGTGCTAGGCACAGGCCGGCCCAACAGCACGGCGTCAGGGGACCGAGCGCGGCCTGGCGCCGAGCTTGCAATGCCTTGGGCCTTGCGCCTGCAACGCTCTAGCCGGTCATCGCACAGGCTGATGTTCCCAAGTTCTGCGCTTCCTCCGAATTTATATTGTGGACCGCACTGAGACCCTTCTGTACTCGTATTGATGCCAGATACCTTGACAAGCCGTCGAATCAACACAAGAATACTACCAGTAGAAAAGTTGACGACTGGAGAATTTGCAATCTTTCGTGCCTGCAGGCTTGGGGCAAGCGATGAAGACTTTGCCCTGAGCCGAGCTCGAGCTTGGGAAAAGGATTTATTCTGGGCTGCCCAGGAGAAGCTGCGCTTCTGCTTTCGGGCTTGCATACTACAAGCTGGGACAAGGGCGGGGTGAACATCCTGTCTCGAGGGCCCGCCTCGCCCTTTGTCGGCTTCCGCCCTGTGTCGCCAGGAGGCGCGCCTCAAAGCATCAGCTTGAGCTTAAGCTCTCAGCTTTTCGTTCGATGCCATGGGTACTGGAATGCACTTCAACTCCAAAGGGCAGCTGGGTTGCTGCTAGGTTCATGTGAATGAAAGCTCAAGGCGCCTAGGACATAGGGCGAAGCAGTTCAACACACGGATGGCCCCTCACGAAATTGCGAGGCTTTGCATCCACGACCGAGCTCAGAAGACAGAACTTTCAAGTTTGGGCTTGCCCGGCCTGGTCGAATGTCTGCCTCGCAAGTGGCCTCACAGGGCTGGGACTTCGGGATGCGCAGTTCCCTGCCCCTTCGTTTCACAGAGCCTGCCTGTGGAGCTTCAAACCTCAGCCGGATCGCAGCCGCCTCCTTGCACATGCTTCGAAGTCTTCCGTCAAGATGAGTCTTTGGAGAGGAGATGAGAGCATCGCATGCACGTGTTCCGGTCAAGTGCATCTGAAGGTACCCCCCAAGTTCTCTCCAAGGTTTCCGCAGACATGCAGCCATGTGTCAGCCGCTGTGTTCAGCTTGACGTCTGTAGGCCTGCTAGGGCGCAGATCGGGGCAGCCACGGAGGGGTAGTGCATCCAGCATTTCGCAGACATGACATTTACCGGAGTTGATGCCGCTTCATGCTTTACCTAGCTGCCATGCCGAAAACGGGCGTGCACGCGCAAAAAGCCATCATGAGTGAGTGTACGCATTTATGCCAGTCGTGTTCAATTTCAGGAAATTTCCTTCCAAACCCGAGAGAGTGTAGCTAAGATACTCGAAACTCAAACCTCCAAAATCCTTATCCTCAGATCCTCAGGCCCACACGGGGCCGAGAGAGAGCTTGAGGCACTGCCGGGCATCGGTCGGCGCTCCGGACAGAACCTGCAAGAAAGGGAGTGCCCAACATATGTCATGAGGCGGCATTTACTTTGGGCTGCCACGGTGCGATGCCTATGTACTGTATCCAGCAAGCATGCCTTGACGAGAAAGTGTGCTGAAATCGTTCCCACGCTATGGAGTGCTTCGGAAGTGTAGGGCTAGATGTTGTGAACAGATTCAAGACTAAGGGTCCGGGACGGTGCGACTGATCCACTGCCTACCCCTTGGTGCCCGGCAAGATGGGTGTGGAGTTGGCGTCGTCGGGAGAGGAAGGAGCGGCTGTGGTCGTAGAGCCTGGGCCAAAGACTTCCGCTGCAACAGCTGGAAAATTCATCTGCGAATCCTTTTGCACGCGGACGAGGGAAGCGAAGACAGAAGGACAAAAGGAAGAGCTGGAACTTGGCGGTTCAAGATCGTGGAGCTTCCCAGGGCCCAATTCTTGCAGAGTTTGGACGTTATTATACGCCTCTTGCGCCTCGAATCTCGAACGGCTTCAAGGGTTGCACTCGATGCGCCAAGCGGCTCATGAGCCCCAGATTCAGCTCACCGACCTCAGACTTTGGGGCTTTCGGTTCCGGCCTTCGGCTCGATGCGACTTCAGAGGCACTCAGCTTTGATGACATGCCCCTCATCTCCAGGGTCGACGATGAGCTCATGGAGGGGAAGCGGATGTGGCGTGCAAGCAAACATCCGAATGCTGCGCCGAAAAGGACTTGGGACAGCAGCCCTGAGGCTGCCACTGGCTTACCACAGACCGGCTGTGCAACATAGGGTGCATGGACCGCCTGCTTCGGACTTCGGTGCACGTGCAAATTGAAACTCCAGGACTCGGGATTGTGTTGCCTTGCAACTTCTGCTCTAACTGGCCAGACTTCATGACATGCATGGTTCTGGCCTGTACCATTGCATAGGGTGCTGGCTGCGGAGGCCACACCTGGTGCTGGGCCAATTCACGCTTCATTGCCACTGGTGCAGCAATCCACTCACCTAGCTTGAGCCGCATCGACTTATCTTCACAGAGCAGGACAGCACAATGAGTGGATTGTCTTTCTTGTCTGATGTTTTGAATGTCTCGATTCTGCGGATCTATGACACCGTGGTAGTACTGGCGCGATAATCTTGAGGATTCAGCACACTCCAAGGAAGAGCACAGTTGTGGCCCTGATAACCATGAGAAACTTTCTTCAGCTGGCCCCCAGTGGGGTCCGGGCGGCAGCCGGTGCCATTGACCGGGGATACGAGGCCATCTCGCCTGGGATTGTTCCAGGGAATGCCTGCGCAGCAGTCATCGGCAGACTTCCGGGCTCGCCATGGGCAGGATTGAATCATGCAGGGTGTGGTCTCAAGCCACTGTATCGAGGCTCAGGAGATTTCAAGACCTAGTGAAGCTTAGAGGCCTCATACGAGAGAGCGTTGACTGCAGCAAGTGCAAAGACTGGCCTCTTTGCGACCTCTTAGGATGCATTTCTCTTAAGTCTATCTGTCTATCCATCTACCTGTGCAGATCAACCAACCGTGCAGCCGGCCATCCCGCCAGCTAGCCATCCATGCATGCATGGGTGAACGGATGCATGCATGCAAAATGCACCTTTTCCTTGTATGCACACTGACATACATACATACATACATACATACATGCATACATGCATACAGTCATTCATACATAGTACGAATTACACTCATACAATCACACATGCACACCTCCGTGCACACCCACACTCACACACAACAGCACACACGAAAACAAACCAAAAACCAAAAACAAGCCAAAAGGATCAAACAAGCAAGCAAGCAAAGCAAAACTACACAAACACACACACACACACAGAGACACAAAAAAACACGCAGGCAGGCAGACGGGCAAACAGAAAAGTTTGACTCACGTCACTTCGACATTGCGCGAAGATGTCGGTTGCGAACGTGCACCAGCATTGTGTAGACCCGTCACTCATCGACACACAAAACGATCAAAACACACGCCCAGGCCCTCACCGTACCTACAGAGCTATAGACCCACCTTTCGATACCCCGACGTACAGTGACAAACGGACTGGCTGACAGACGGGCTTTCCTGCACGCATGTGTAAGACGTAAGTTTCTCACCTTGCGTTGCATGTGTAAGACGTAAGTTTCTCACCTCCCATGCCGTCCCATGCTGTCCCATGGCATCCCTTGCCATCTCATGCCATGCCATACAATGCCTTGCCATACCGCGCCATGCCTCTTAGGAGGAGGGGAAAGACATTTGGAAACGCCAAAAACTCCGAATACGGTTCATCACATCGCATTACACGTTACACTTCATGGGATAACACGACACTGCTTTATTTGGTATAACCTTGCGTAGTGTTGCACTACATGACATTATGCATGTGCGGAATTATGCGAGTGTCCTGCGGGTTAGCCATTCCGGTTTTTGATTATAATATCAGTCTAGAAACCTGCCTCAAAGACTGTACACCTGTTCACTATTTGCTGCACTGTGTCGACACCGCATGCCCAGACTCTCCAGCCTTCGGAATCCCCCGAGTCCGCCCGTCAGCCAAGCTTTGGCCAGTTTGAGCCATGTCTCACAAGGAGGTGGGGTCGGCTCAAAAGGGGTTTCTTTCAGATCAACGTGACCGAGTCGCTGCATATGCGCTTGCCGGGAAGCAAGGTATGGAAGAACAGAAAGCTTTCGAAGCTTTTGCCACGAAATGCCTGTGCACAAACCTGTGAATGAGAATCTAACCACCCAAATCCCACGCTGTCCGTCCACAGCTTTTTGCGGCGAGAGGAGCATTGTTTAGCGAGGCACTGAGCAGTGGCGCGTGGCTGGGAAAGAGATGCTGTCAGCCTGCTAGCTTGCCTGATGATTTCATAGGTATGTTGCAATCCAGCCTGGATACTTCGAGACTTGCTCGTAGCAGCCGCAGAGGGCTACTGCATCGACCACTGTCTGGGCTTAGCCCCGGCTCAGTGCTTCATTTATGAGTCTTGAAGTTTGCACAATGCTTCTGCATGCCGGCCAATCGTCCTGCCTCGCATACAGGAGCTAACACCTGCTGGGCTTCGGCACATAATGTAGGATCCACATAGATCCCAGGCATCTGCAGGACTCATCAATCTTCTTCCCACTCCTTCATTGCGGAGCACAACTAACAAAGCAGGACGGGAGAGGCCAGACTGAGCCGCAAAAGCATGAATTGCAAATATACATGGCCGCCCCCGTTTCCCTGGTCAACTTTCACTGCCCCTCTGCCAGCCTGAAGGCGGTCAGTTGCAGGCGGTCAGTTGCTTCAAGACTAACCCGACCCTGCAGTAAGCCCGACATTCGATTCCAAGTCGACCAGGGGCGCAGAAGCAGAATAAGGGGGCGCTTTCTTTTCGGAGAGCGAAGGTCAGCTGCACGCTTTGGCGGCACTCCAAGGCCAGGGCTAAAGACCCTGTGAGAGAGAGCAGAGCAGCTCGGGGCTCGAGTCGAGGGCTCCGGGGAGGACTTTAAAAGGAAACCCGCGTGTGTCCGTGTCAATTTGCGGCTTTTCGGGAACATGGTCGGCCTTAGTCGATCTGCCAGTCTCAGGAGCGCTCCGCCAGAATGCACTGCCAGTGCTGTGATCTACAAGCCTTCCCCCCTGGAAAGGTGACGTTCGCCTTCACTTTGCATTAGCCTGACTCCAACACTGGAAACGTTGCCTAGGGTTCACGTGTCTGGATGGGGATACAGCCACCGCCACTATCAACACCGTCTCAAAATGCACACGACACGACTCGTCAGCGGCAGGTAAACAAACCTGAACCAGGATCCTGCGAATGTACCTTTAGTCCAAGGAAGACTGCAAGCGCTGTGGGGGGCTGCGTTTGTGCCAAGCCTTTCCAACCCACAAGCAGCCTCAAATACCATCCAATTCACCATGCGGCATCTGCCCTTTGCCAGGCATGGCGGCAGGTGGAAAGATCTCCCTCGACTGCAAGACAACATCGGGGGCTCCGGCGCTACGTCAACCGCTGACTCTAAGGCCCCAAGCACCTCAAACCAGCATCCAGGATGTCCCTTTCAACACTGGCTGCACAATGTTTTTGCCAAAGACCTGGTGCGCAGCCAGACTGTGCGATTCACGGGCGTTGATTTGGTCAGGGCTGGGAGGGACGAGGGACAAACTTCCACATTGTGGCAGCAGAGAGCTACAGCTCAATCAAACTGAGGGTCACGGGGGCCGAGTCCAATCAGATAATGGCAGTCATCTTTCCCTTCAGCTGAGCTGCAACTTCCACTGCTGCACACGAAACACAGGCAGCCCCATCTTGGATGGGGGCAACAGATTGCAGGCATAGCAAGGGACATACCGGAAGCCTGCCAAAACACTCTTGGAGAATATGACTTCCAAGTCTCACGGGTCACATCAAGGCATCTGTCAGAGGCCCAGAGTCAGAACAAGAACCTGGCAATTATGTCCACAAGCCTTCTGGGGCAGCTTTAAAGAAATTTATGTGCACTCACGGAAGAACGGCCGGTACGTGAGCATGCTCTTAGCTTGCGCACAAACAACGACTGGGTGCATTTGCCCCAGTCTAACTCACATGCCTGGTCGGAACAGCTTCAAAAGCGCATTGTGAGATGAATCAAATCCTGTAGCAGTTCACCATCCTTGTTGCAGGACACCGCCGTTGGCATCTCAGGCATGGCCACAACAGGTTAAGAGAAACTTGGACATGAAGCTCGCGAACAACTTCGGCATCTGAAAGTCCACGTTTGGAAAGGGCATAGCCGGGCAAAGCTGCTGCGCCTTCATATCAAATCACAGCAGCGGTACTTCTCCAGCCAAGTTCTGGAGGCATATCTCTCCGTCATTCAGGCATGAGACGCCGTCTCAAGAGGACTGCACGGCTTTCGGTTGGATTCCTCCATTAAAGGTTATCTAAATCCGACCGTTCACCCCTCCCGCCTGCATCTCCGCATAAAGAAAGAACGGCTTTTGCACGCCAGTCATTCGCCACCCTCAGGCAGCAATTCGACCTGTGCAGGCACTCTGTGTCTGCCTAAGTACATCTCATGCCAACCTACCGTACAGTAGGAACTTTGCAGCTGAACTACCTGGTGTCAGTGGTTTCTGTACCAGCCACTGTGGCAGTAAGATGGCCGAATAAAGGACCCCCCAACAAGAGTTGCCCGTCAAACGCACTTGTTCATGGCCTGCGCCCAGGCCAAGGGAAAGCCGCTCCGCGGCTTCCTGAGAAGTCTGCTATACTCTTGCGAGGCTGTTCGTCGCCAGAACGCTCACGCAAGTTTGTAGGGTTTCCGGCGGCTCCTTGATGGCAAGATGATGCAATGTGTACTGGCAATCCATCACACCTTCCCTATCGCACTATAGTCACTATATCACACTGTAAGTAGAACAAACCCGAAAAGACTCTCGCGAGAGGAGACTCCCCGCATCCTCATGCAGCCCCACACTCAGTAGGCCGTACCTCAACCAAGAGTGTCTGCCCCAGCTGCCTTTTTCCTGAACTGCCTCAGCCGCTTACACTTCAGGTTTATGCTCCCGGCCTGCTCGATACGCAAACGCACACCGGAGCGCCGCCGCGGAGGAGGAGAGTCCCCCCCAGCCTGTTTGCCGAGTCGTTTGGACTCTAACTCGGACACTCCGGAGGCTGCATACTTCTACTCAGCTCAGTTAGAGTTCAGGGTCTGATGGCAGCTTGTCTGGGCGGCCCTATGCAAAGAAAGCCCCCTTGCGTCCCTACACACTTCACTGTGAGTAGGAGAAGAAAGAGTTGGACCCAAGGAGCTTATTGCTGGACGATTCACTGCCAGCCTGTGACGTTGCAGGTGCGCGTATGGGAAAACAGGGTGAGGACGGTGAGGGTTAGAAGGGGCCTGTGAAGTCTTTGAGAGCCCATGCCACGCCAGGTCAAAGCACTGCTCCGCCCAGCGTACTCGACGGCGACCCGGCCTAATTGCCGAGTTTACAGAACCACCGAACCACCCTCCACACAAACGCCTTGGTGAAAACACAGTTCCTTTCTAGGGTGCTCAAACTTGACCAAATAGCTTAAGTTGTGCCCTGTGGATGTGGTGTGTGAGCGGAGGTTGGTCGGCAAGAGCACGGACGCCTTCGTTCCTGATTGTTTGTGCCGGTGGGATGTCAGTGAAAATCTTAGTGTAAAAAGTGGACTTGTGACTTGATTCTGTGGATGTTGCGAAGTGACTGTGAGTGGAAGGCTTCAAGCCGGTAAAGGTCGGCTGTTTGTGAGCGCGGCTGATTCCATGCCATAGGCACGCATCGGAACGAACACTGCATTGCAAATCCTGAGCTTCCGGGCAAGCGCGCGAGCCTGTATGTCTCCGGAACTGGTGCAGTGTTTTGAAACGCTGGTGTGGCCTTTCGAAGCCAGGTGGTGATGTCTGTCTTGCGGAGGAGTCAGAGCTTAACATGACTCCCAGGTACTTGGCCTGCGTAACCTGCTTGTTCCTGTCACCTTTGAAGAGGTGTATATGGCTGCGTGCTGCCTGTGAGCGGAGCAGCACTGACTTCTCGTAGTTGAGAGTGAGGTTGCTGTGAGCTGCAATTTCCTGCAATGTGTGCACGATCTGCTCTCCTCTTTCCGCAATGCCGGTGAAGATGGCAGTTTCATCGGCATATGCAAACTTCATCGATATCAAAAGCCTTTGCAAGCAAGCCGAGTTTTTCTCGCGACGTCTGAAGAGGAAGAGGCCAAATATGGCTGAACATTCAATGTGCATTCAGTGCACTACATCCTAGTGGTTACCTGCCTTGGCTGCCAACGCCGTTGCCACCGCGACTGCAAGTTCTCGTCGCAAGCCTCCCGCTTCCTGCACGTTGTCACTTGGGCTTTGTATCGTTTGATCGTTTGGTATCGAAGAAGGCCAGCTATCCCGTGAGACTGGTGCATGGCCATCAAGGGCTGGCGCTTCAATATCGGTATTGCTCACAGCCAGAACACATCTGTGGCACTTATGATCGTGAATGACGCTGATGTGCGTCAGAAACGGAAGGCATCCTTCTGCTGCCGCTTTAGTTCCCTTCTGGCTTCGTCGAGGGCACCTGGCAGGTGCTGGCCCACGTGAAAAGCTAGAGGCATGCGAACGGGCATCGCGGAAAACCGTGACATCAGCCACCTGCTGCTCGCTCCGCTTTGGCTTCAGATGCCGAGATGGCACCCATGCTGCCATGCCGCGTGAGCGTGGCCTTGCGGGACACTTGTGGGCATTTTTCGGACGAGAGGAAGCCGCAGCACCCAGCTTGCAAAGCCTGCACATGATCTGACTTGCTTCCTTGACATCTCTGCTGACACGGTGCTGGCTTGCGTGCGGCATGCGTGTAGTCATCGACCTGGCAGCTGGTGGCATCTGCCCCACATTGAGGAGCCCACTACAGCCAGCATTTCCACACTCGGCTATGTGAAGCAAAACGACCCTATCTTCTCAAGCCCTCCGTGCACGGGGACCTCACCCGTGGAGGTGCTGAGGTCCGTCAGGGAAGCAAAGTGCGCACCTGCCTGCCGAGCTGGTGCAGGTCACTGTTGAAGGCTGATAAACCCGAAACACACAGCAATGAATCTAGAACTCAGCTCTACTGGTACCTCCATCAGCGCATCCGCACGCGCAGTGGCGCAGATGGTGCCTGCCCTCTTGGGACTGTCGATGGCACCTTGAATACGCTTCCTTTAACGGCCCTTATGCATCACATCCCTCTGAACCTGACCCAGTTGCACGTAAAAGCAGAAAACAAAAACCAAGAAGCATGACCGTAATGGGCAAGGTACGCATCGTGTGCTTGGTGTCATGCAGCTCCTAGGCATGCGTGGGCTGCCATCTCACTGCCAGAGCATCCGATGCCCCTTCACTGCAGCTTCTTCGTTCAATCATGCTCAGAAGCCCTACATTATTGAAGGAAGTCTCCTGACTTGAAGGCATTGGGTTTTCTGGCTCTTCACGAAAGTTGAAATCTTAAAAACCACTTTGATTCCTCCACCATAAGCACGAACAATGCATTTGCAGATTTTCATCCCAAACACATGTCGCAAAAGACATGGGAAAGAATACTGGACACACGATGAAGGCCCTAGGTGCTTTCTACCAAGTCGCCACACAGCGAATGCACAAACCAGAGTAAAGGCAAAGCATGCCTACACCAAGCCACAAACGTTCTTGCGAGATGGCATGTCCTCTTATCTCATCTTGCATAGCTACCCACTCGGCTGTCCTTCTTCAAACGCTTGCACTCGTCCCGGAGCCCCAAAGCACGATCTTCCGCCTCTCGGCGCTCGCCTGCGCAACATGGTACCGCGCTAGGCCCACATGCAAAGAGCAAGGCTAAAGCGGCTACCAGTACAAGCTGACAAGGCTGCCAAGGCTGCCTTCGGCGCGTGCTTTCTCCCGCTCCGCCTTCTCAAGTCTCCTCCGGGCACCCTCCTGCGGATGTGGCGTCGGGGCCGCTTTCTTCATAGCTGGAGTTGGCAGAAACTTGCCTGCAGTAGGCCTTGCGGGAGCTGCACTTCCCAAGACAAGAACAAGCCCTGTCCATCTCGGCGTCGATGTCCTTAAACTGGGACAGCGTCCGGGTTCTAGCAGCTTTGGCGTCCTGGGATGCACTCCGGCAGGGTGCAACGGAGGAACTCCACCCGTAAATGCAAAGTGATTGAAGCAAATTGAAGCAAGCAAAGACTTGACGACTCGGATGGTGTTCAATTGATTCCGAGAGGACCAAATGCTCAAGGCTCTGCAGCTGAGATCTTGTCAGCTCAAGCTTCACAGCAATGCAGAATGGGCTTTGAGTGCAGAACCAAAACGGGAAAGCGCTGAAGCTGGCAGCAAGGCTTGTGATGAAGACTCTGAGCATAAATAGAAATAACTCTGGCCTTTTTGTCGTGAGTTTCAGTACTGCAACATGCCGTATCTCTGCGCCCTGTCGTCGTTTTGATCCTCTTACGACAATGTGAGACAATGCCGACGCTGAGCTCCCCAGCCCTGTTGCTGCTCCGATTCGAAGGAGTGGGATTTCCAGATAACTTACTTGCTTCTGTTGTCGCGACAACTCAGGCCACAGACCCGGAACATCGAAACTTTTCGCAGCCCAGGCCACGCTAAGCTCACCGGCCAGCTCCGACAACTGTGCCTCCGCAGCCGCTGCACGCGCCTTGCGGAGTTCCACCTCCACCTGGCACTGAGTTGCGGCGTTTGGAACCCGAGAGGTATAATACAGTATACTGTAGCAGAGTACCTTGTAATGGAGTTTCGACTTCCACACCCTCACAAGCAAGGATGCCCGATGTGTCTCATTTCTACTCATATCACTGCAGGAGCCGCTCCGGAGCCGACCCTCACCCACACACACCCCTACCCACACATACCCACACAAGAACCCACCATAACCCGAGCTAAAGCCTGAAAGCCAGAACGGATCAACCCGGAGGAAACCTTGAAGTCTGCAGAAATGTGGGCCTCGAGCTGCTGCAGCTGTTGCTTCAGCTGCCGGACCTGCATCGAAGTTCGAGTTTCGGAGATCGTGGGCCCTCGGAGGCTCTGAACTGCTGCAAGACCTCGCACACGTAACACGACACCTAAAACGAATGCCAACGACATGAGCCGCTTGGCTGTGCTGTGACTTGATATATACTATATATACTATATACTATATATACTCTATATATATATATACTATATATATATATATGCTATATATATATATATACTATATATATATATATATACTATATATACATATACACTATGTTATTCTATATTCCACGGAAGCGCTGGAAGAGCGGCCTCCGTCTCGGAGCCCAGCGCCAGGTGTGCCTCGGTTGCTACGCTCACTCTCGGCCCCTCGGCCATCTTTCAGGTTTGAGGATGGCACTTACGGCTTTATATACTTCTGTGTTCCGACTCCCAGCTTGTGACAGTCTTGACCCCGCACTTGGGTCCGCAGTTTGTCGTGCTTTTGTTGCAAAGAGTTGGGATTCCGGATGGTCTGAAGATGTCCTAAGCTTCACCGAGGTTCGGCATTGGCCTCACGCACACCTGCCAGCTCTGCGCTCAGCTGCTTCACCTGAGGAAGATCGAAACGCTCTGTCGGCACAGCTGCCTTGTGAGAACGGACGGGGAATCGCCGAGCCTCTACGAGCCACAGCCCTATACCACCGATCTGCGAGACAAGATCGTAACGGAGTGCCACAAAAACAGGCAGGCCTTGTTCTCCGTATCGCGAAGCTGCTGCCGGGTCTCCTTGCAGGCAGCGGAATCTCGAAGTCACGAACTTGGTGGTGTTGCAGTATGTTGCAGTCCTGCCTGCAGGTCCTGTGAAGCTGAGGTTTCGCCTCAATGTCTGTTGTCTGCAAGTGCTGCCCCCCACAGAAAGTCTTGTTCGTCGCTGAATCTCGAACTCTCGCCGCAACCATGCGACCTTCCTTACACCTGCAAATCGGCTCACGAAACTTCAGATCGAGGCGCTACGAAAACGTCGCGACCCTTAACTGCCCTTAGGCATGGCAATTCACTTACCAAGCGTAGCCTATGCTAGCGTCTAAACAAGCGGTGCGTCGACCGCACACTGTCGGCAAAATCTGCCACCCCGAAACATAGTATGAACCTCAACTTGTCCGAGGATCGTTGCATTCTACGGGTGGTGTCAAGTCTTGTGACTGATATAGTGGTATTGCCGGGTGGCGATCTGCCAGCGACTGCCGCAGCATCTCGCATCGGTCCTGTGGACAGGCCATGAGACCTTGAAACCAATACTCCCCTTTCGACCGGGTTCTCCTAGTAGCCTGGGCCCCGAACTCCTGAACCCAAACTCGCTGGGTCAGCCTGCCACTCGCTGGCGCGTCGGCGTTCAGCCTGAAGGTCCTGTGCCGATTTACCAAACGTTAGTCAGTCCCCCGTTCGCGGCATGTAGGGCTGAGTTCCGGGATCTGCACCAGCTCAACATGAACAATGCACATGACAGCCGCTGAATATGCTGGAGAGGCGCCAACGCATTCCATACGACCCAAACCTGATAACACATTGAAAGTCGTGTCGCCAGCCGCCATTCGCCATTGGGGACCTCAAAGAGTTGACAAGGACACCGCGATGCACCTCACTGATGTCGGAGCGGATGCTGGTTTCGAGCGACTCCTGCGACAGCACTCATTTGTGTGATGCGCCTTTCCACACCCCCAAACCTCCAAAACCTTACAACCGCTTCGAACAAGTCGGTCCTGAAGTTGTCGGTTGGAATTTTCGAGCTGCTTGGTCAGGTGGTTGACCTGGCAAACAGGTGCTTTCAAGCTCCTCGTGCACCTTCCAGTACTCAGAGCTTGGTGCATGGAGCTGGCCAGTTTCAACTTCGCAAGGTTTCTGGCCCTACTAGACTTATATACTTTCCAAGAACTTGGAATTGGGTGCTCGGAATTGGGGCGAAGAGTCTCTTGAAACTTGAGCTGTAAGTCAGCTCTCGTGTACAACGAATACCCGCACAAACCGAACAACAAAACGACTCGCAAATGAACGCACCAATTAACAACATAACTGCACTGTTTCGGCACAGCCTTGCCCTCAAGCTCGGCAAGCTTGCCTTAGTGGCTCGAATCTCTCACACTCTGGGCACTGGCACCCACGGACAGCAGGCTTCGGATGTAAGCGTAAGCATCTGGCGACACCCCTGGACAGACAAAAGCAAATGGCCTTCGAAGGAGTCGACATGCCGTGCGCAACACCTGTATAGATTGCAAGTAGCTGTCACAGTTACAGGATGACCCCTGGAAGCTTCCGAGGACGCTGTTTTTACTTGCATGACACCCTAAGAGAACCTCACTCTCAAAGACACCCTGGTTGGAAACATTGGCGGCCCAGCAGCTGGAGCGAACGCTGACCTCCGAGCTGTCGTTCTTCGACTGCAAGGCAGGCAGCTGTGCTAAGGAGTGCAGTCTGCAAGGTCACACTATGGCCCAATGGCCATCTGCGGATTCCCGGAGTGCCTAACTTAACGTCTCTGGACTCAGAGATCTGCCGACGAGCATCCAGGCACGAATGGCAGGCATCAGAGAAAGTACGATGTGGTCACGATGGACTAAATGCCGTGAATCAAACTAGGACCTAGCACTGAAACTTCAGCTCCACACCCGCCCGAAGCCTTCCGCGATTCGGACACCTTGTTCTCCAGTGCCATGAGTTTGCTCTCAAGCTGCTTGACGCGGGTGCTCTTGGACAGAACTTCCTGACAACATCGGCGGGAAAGATGCTCCTCATCACCTCCCGTTATTATCACGAAGGCGGCAGAGCCAAACGGACGCACCCAGCATGCCCTCCGCACGACCCACGCCGCCAAGTGGCTGCTCGCGATGCCTTTAGCTGCGCAAGCGTCAGTTCGATCTCTTTCTGGGCGGCCGCTCCTGTGGTGGAAGCTGGAGGCTGTGGACTGCAGAAGCTTCGTTGAATCCTATACTCTACACCTTCCAGTCGTGCACTTCTACACCTTTGAATGAAACAGGCTTCTGGAGGGTGGAAACTGCAGGAGGCTCTTCGAGCCAGCAAGAACAACCTCGTAAAGCCTGGTAACGTCCGCCAGGTGCTCGAAGACCAACCCAGCAATTGTGCTAAGTCACCGTGGCGATTGCGAGAAACATTCAGGATCCAAGAGTACAT
Organism: Symbiodinium sp. CCMP2456; assembly: GCA_905221635.1. NCBI lineage: Eukaryota > Dinophyceae > Suessiales > Symbiodiniaceae > Symbiodinium > Symbiodinium sp. CCMP2456. Next base: position 105,667 of record CAJNDV010000925.1, read on the forward strand.
ACTCTGAAAGCCCGCGAATATCTGTAAACCTGCGTACGTATACGTGGGTGGCTACCAGAAAAATATGAACGTATACATACATACATACATACATACATACATACATACATACATACATACATACATACATAGATTTTTTGGCACACGCTCTCGACCAGGATACATACATACATATACATATATATATATATAGATAGATAGATATAGACATAGACATGTACGTGTGTGTGTGTATGTATGTATGTATGTATGTATGTATGTGGGTACTTCTGTATCAGCACAAGAGATTTCCCGCAAGCAGCATGACAACAGTATGCGGCTCTTGCGTTAACCGCAAAGGGACAAGCTCCCTGTCCGCACGAGGAGCCAACATGAGGCGCTCGCGGGGGGTCACACTATGAAGCTGCGGCGTGTCGATCATTGTCGTGTGAAATCGCGTGCAACCCTACGATCCAATACTTTGGTGCTCGCGAATGCTGTACATGCTTGGGTTTTCTGGGCGGACATCGTGCTCCTACCACAAGTCGTGCTCCCGCCACAGTGCCGCGAGCATTCTTGGTGCGGCTCGTGTTTCCTCTTCCGAAAACCGTGCTTCTGCCACCGTCCTGCACGTGTTTTTAGATGCGATCCGGTTTCTGCTAAAGCCGACGCATGTCCCGGCGTCAAACATGGTTTGGTGCCGGATTGGGATTTTCTGGGGGGGTCTTCGGATCTCTTGAAAATTTTGAAGCGCTCCTGAAATTTTTCTTGGGTGCTGGGTGCTCTTTCGCTGTTGGGGTCTACCTGGGCTTTGCTGGGAGAACCAGCGGTTCGTTTTGATGAAAGTAGATAGAAGGACCCTTAACAACAACCTGGAAAAAAAAGCAAACAATCGGTTGGCTTTCTTGCATATAGTCAAAGCTTCAGGTACATGCACAGTGCAGTTGAGAATATAAGCGTATTTCTGTAGATATTTATGTGTATGCATGCAGGTAAGTATATACATACTTACGTAGGAGCGCATGTATGTATGTATGCATGCATGTACAAACGAACAAACACATGTATGTATATATATGCTACCCCCCCCCTCCAAAACCCACCCCAGAAGCCGAACCGATAATAAATAGAGAGAGAGGGTGTGTGTGTGAAAGTCCTGTCTCTAAGGATCTAAAACTAATAAATGCAGGGGGGCAGTGCATGCCT
>CAJNDV010000929.1:7500-12770 GCA_905221635.1 Symbiodinium sp. CCMP2456
GCCACGCACCCCCCCCCCCTCCGCCACACCCCGCTGATGCTGATGCGCGCCCGGGGGCTTCCGCAACCCACTCCAAAAATGGCAAACATCCCCCCGGCTGCCTAGGCCGCTGGGGGCGCGGCGGGTGCTCATGATGCCGTGGGGAATGGCCGCAAAACGCGTGCGTTGTCTCTAAACGAGGTCCTGCGCGGCGCGGTGGAAATACGTAGGTCCGATGAAGCAGGGTCGGCGGCACTCAAGGCTTGCAAGCTACAGCTCGCGAGGCACCCACAGGGCGAATGCGCTTGGGGACCGAGCGCTGCCCGATTTCCACGGGGAAATATGCCGCAGAACTGTGATGTGCTAGTTCGAGATCTGACCTTCAGAGCTTACGCGGGCAACTTTGAAGCATCAACCTAACAATCAGACAGTGCTAGCAATTAGAGGAATCTACAGGATCACTGCCATGTGCTTCCCCGTTAACAGAGTAGGAGTACAGTAGGCCAACAGAGCTTATAATGATGTGCTGTCACCCATGTCAATTCAGAGCATCTGGGAAAACACAAAGGCCATAGAGGCTTTTAGTCACCTCCCAAGGACCTGACAAGAGCTTCGGGCGGAAACGGTGTGGGCATCATTACGCTTTGGTGTCTACTGCGAGGGCGTACTGTGCAAAAACATAACACCAGACACTGCAAAAGCTGGGAGTCAAAACCACCCCAATTTTCACATAGGATTTAAATCTCAAGTGACGAGAAAAACGAAGGGAACGACAAGCTTGCTGCTAGAGCCTTCAAGCATGTCCTGAACCATTTCACATCGAGCCTGATTGGCTGATGCTTTGCCCGACACACCGAACGATTTTTCTCTGCGTTGATTGCACTCCTGGATGACTATGTTGCACTTGAAAAACATCGCTTGTAGCGTCCCATCCAAGCAGCCTTGAACTTCAGTGAACTGATTGTGCGAACTTCGCTGGCGGTTTGGGGATGAAGTCTTTATTCGGCACACTCATGCAGCCTACACCAGTGCAGAATGACTGCGTGTACGCATACGCGCACATGTTTGGTTAAATCTCTTTCGTTTGCTTGCTCCCGGCCTCCAGCCAGGGCCGCCCGTTTACATTTTAGCTTTTTCACACCAGGCATAAGGGTCGAGTAGCCCGCCCGCTTCTTGCGGACCTTTGGGTGGGTGTGAGAGTCTGGCATGATGCATTGAAAAAAAGGGAGACATGAAGCTTTGCACATATGCTGTTAGCCAACTGTCACCCCCCTGAAGACATGTTTCATGACAACTTTCTCCGAGTTAGCTATGGAGCACAGGCACGCAGAATCTAGAGGGTTCACAAGGCATTTCCCTTGGAGAGCAGTTGAATTCGACCCTTAAACATGCCAAATTATTTTGCGTGTGATAGGTTTGTCGGAGACTTTTAAGAGGAACTCTGGGTGGTGTGAGTTGAATTAAGGAGGTCTTCCCTTAACAACATCACTTGCCGGATGCTGCGCCGAAAGCTATACATATTACATACCCCGAAGGAGCAAAGCACAGGTGCTCGGGTTGGAGCATGTACTCTTTCGCAGAGGTGGTCCTGTTCCCTACGGGTTGGCAGGGATTTACAGATATCGTTAACAAATTTACGGAGAGAAGGTCCGGCTCCCCACGGGTAGGCAGGGACTAACAGTTTGAAAGGGTTGCGGACCAAGTTCGGAACAGCGTGCGACCAAGAAGGCAACAGCCGAAGGAAGACCGTTGCAAGCAGCTACCAATCAAGCTTCGACAAGCCCGAACCCACTTACGACAACTATCGGCTCCGGCTCTCTCTTCTGAACATGAAGGCGGACGTTTTCACGGTCCGCTCAGTACTACTTCACGACCCCACCCTGTCACCACCACCGTGTTCTCGGCGCCGCGAAGGATTGCGATACGTTTTCCACACCAGCCAGCTGGCATCTGCCATTGTGGTTTGCCAGCTTCTCGTCAAAGAGTATCCCGACCCCCGAGTTCATGCACTCCCCGTCCAGCAAGGTTGGAGTACTGGAAGAGAATGTGGGGCAGGTCTGGGTCCCTGCGCAGTTGAAGTGGAGTGTCTCAAAAACCTCGGCAAGGTCGAATGTGAGATCTTGCGCCCTCCCCGATCGCACGGTGGATGAAGTATCACGTTCTCTGGCGCGTGCTTTATGGCTCCAAACCACTACGGCGACCAGCGGATTACTGTTGGAAGTAGTCAAGGTTCCGGAGGTCCCCCGTTCCCGCCGAACTTCCCCCTCGAGTTGCGAAGTTCAGGTCGTCCACATCCACGGTGTATCTTGAACCAAAACGGCTAGCTACTTATCTCCTCTCTCGCTCCTCCTTCTGCTTCTTCTCCCGGGCTTGAGGGGCGACTTGGGGCGTTGGGGAATCTGACATGTAGTTGACAGGCCCGGCCAAGTACTGTTTAAGCTCGTGCTCAGTGCTATGATGGAAGTCATCAGGCCGGTTGTGGCGGGCATCGCCACAACCAACCCTGGAGGCCAAGCTTCTGGAAGCGGGCTTCCTTTCTGTCGACAGCACGTGCGAAGTCCTGTAGGACCGCAGGGAGATGGGAATCGAAGTGCTCACACAGCTCTTTATCTCACTTACTACAAACTTGCTGTCAACAGTGCAAGTGTGACTGAGGCCTATAAACTTCAAACTAACACACCCAAGCGTATGCCAGCGGGTAGCCGGTGTCAAAGAGCCTGCCTCAGTGACAGCTTCCTCCTCATCCGCGGGGTGCCTTTTGCCCTGTTCATCGACCTCCTCCTGGGCAGAAACAGATTCAAGAATGGAACAAAGCAGTGATGTGAGTTTCTGGTTGAACAGTGACAGTTACTCTTAGGAGCAACAGTAGCTGTAATTGTAATATAGTAATACTTAAAAAACTTTGTATTTTTCCGGAGCCATGCTTGAAAAATCACGCCGGACAAACTTTCGATTGTTGGTCCCCGTACTTGTCTTGGAACCCCGACAAGACCTGCAAACTTTCCGTTGGTGGGGCCCCGTTTCCGGAACCCGTTCCCGGGTTCAACATCAATGGGTACAGGTACACTTTGATGTGTGTTGGGGGGGACCCGCAACACCGATCAACGTACCACATTAACAGTCCCCCTTACAACGGTCCTTGAGTCTTGCTTCACGGCGCCTTCGACGCTCCTGTCGCGATCTCAGGCCCAGGACTATCTCTTCAGTGCTCAGGCTTGTCCAAGAGTTTCTACAACGGCAGCACTCAGGAAAACCGAAAGCCATGGACAAAGCTGCTACGTGCCAGAGCTTGCAACTTCATCTTCCCCCGTACATGGAAATCCCCCCGGCCGCGGCCATCCCTCCAGCAAAGTCTTGACTTCTTCTCTAGTCCCTATCCTGCTGCTTGACTTCCAAGAAATCTAACCTCTGCACATGGTGTCTGGTTGAATTGTGAAGCAGGCCTCCCTTTCGAGCTCCACTTGGCGCCGCCGCGCTTCGCGCAGCTCCGGTGAGTGGCGTGTCTCCGTGGGCCGGAGGCCTGAGAAAGAAGACCCCCAGCTTGCAGTGCTTGCAGTATGTCAGTAGGCTGGTTTAGTGACCTTAGCCTGACCCCTCGTACAACACGGGTGTTGTTCTCTGCAGCGGCTTCTCCGGCCGCAAGGTTTCCCCGAGCCGCAAACGAAAGCGAAGTTGCATTGCCTAGCGAAGACAGTCATCGAAACAACCTTTCGGGTAAAGATGAAGGGTTGGACACACCTGGCCTGCCAGGAGGTCTGAGATCCAGGGTCTATGCTAGAGTTCGACCTTGGTGTGCTTGGATGATGCGCTTGTGCGCTGCAAGCAGCCACTGCCAATTCCAGAACCCCGAAACAAAACACCCTGTGTGGCCAAAGCTATATCGCAGTCCAGCTCACACCTCCCACAGTCGTTATACAGACATGGAGCGTCATTGCAGCACCCCTACCCCAAGCATGCAACATCTCATCCGCCGAAGTCACCCGATGCGACTTCAAACCTGAGCGGAAGCACCCGACTTAGCCGAGCTAGATGAAACCAGGCATCAAGGCCAAGCTGCCAGAGGCCCACATGGCATCAAAAATGGCTTCCTGCGCCAGCTGCCGCGGTGTCTTGCGGCGATAGCGCTTCTCCTAGGCAGTTCTCAGGCCGACGGGACCCACAGCTGGACATGAGTTCGGCCTACAAGTGTGAAGTCTAGAGCTCATTGAGCTGCAGAGAAGGGGCAAGGCCAGGCAGATACTTGCAGATGTTGCTCCCGAAGCATAACGGACAATTTAACGGGAAAGACCCGGCGAGACGAAGTGTTGCAAGGACCTAGCTAAGATCTACAGGTAACCGAAAAACTTTCCGTCGAATGCATGTTCGAGCACGCCTTGACCGGTGTGTACATTGCACACCAGCGCTTGAAGCTCAAGTCTAGTTCCAGATCTGAATCAAAGCTGCCAAAACCATCCATCGGCTACGACAGCCACTCGCTGCAAATACAAACACTTACCTGACAGTCTCGCCAACCTTACTGCCGAGCAGTGCGAGCGGCTTTTGCAGGCTTGGCTTCAGCCTGCTCGTCGTCCGCCTCCTGTGCCCAGTACGGTTAAACTGCTAGCACAAGTGCGGGTTCTGAAGGAGCAGGTGCACTCTGCTTTGGCGCAGTTGTTGTGAGCTCTGCGGCTGTCATCCATAGAAGCTGTTTGCTTGCTGGTGTGTACAGATCGAGGGGTATGCAAGCTACATCCGTAGCTTGTTCGAGGGAGCTCGATCCAAGGTGCACCCTTGCCTAGTTCCGCGACAGTACAGGATATTAGCTTTGTTGGAGTTTACACTGCCTCAGATTTTGTATGAATGTATGTATATACTCAGAAATATTTGATGTTATTGCTTCGAGGACACTAGATAATCGGTTATATAGGGTTTCAGCAGAGCGTAAATCGATCGAGGCAAATCGGGGCTCTGGGAAATGTGGATCGAGTCGGTTGCGTGCGGGCAGGTGCAGTAGCAAGAACAAGAACAAGAACAAGAACAAGAACAAGAAAAAACAACAAACAACAAACAACAAACAACAAACAACAACCAACAAACAAACAACCAACAACCAACAACCAACAACCAACAACCAACAACCAACAACCAACAACCACAAACACAACCACAAAAACACCAACACCAACACCAACACCACCAACACCACCACCACCACCACCACCACCACCACCACCACCACCACCACCACCACCACCACCACCAACAAACCAACAACAAACCAACAACAAACCAACAACAAACCAACAACAACA
>CAJNDV010000930.1:556-13631 GCA_905221635.1 Symbiodinium sp. CCMP2456
TTCAGGGTTCAGGGTTCAAGGCTTAGGGCTTAGGCTCTAATCAGTGGTTTCAGGTTGATAGTAGTTCGAAGCTTGAGGGCGCTCTCCGGGCTTCGAAGTGTTGGTAAAGCTTTCTCGGAGTTTGAAGAGCTCACCATCTTTAGCCCACACAAAAAGGGCCATAAACTGTACACGACACGCCATCCTGCGGCCTGGAGCTGACTCGTGCAGTCACGATTTCAAGAGCCAGGCGTCACGCGCATGATGGTTTAGAAGCCTCGGAGCCTGGCCTGCCCTTTTGGATCCGAAGCCCGGCTAGTAGAATAGACTTCGGCCACAATCTTTTCTCCTTTTCCTCTTGCCTTCATCTGCGCGCTTCAAGAATCACGCCAGCGACCCGATTGACACACTACCCAGCCCAAGAACAATCAGCAGCAGGGTCGCCATAGCAAGCGTAGCATCAACGGAAGGTCTTACCGTGCAAAGCTTGGAAACCAAAACGCCAATGCCTGTGAGGTCTACATCGAAACATCAAGATCGGAAAGAAAATGGATCGTCATGCTAATCGCGATCATCGGTGTGCTCAGGTGTCCACGAGAGCATGGAAAAGATGCCTAAGCAAACTCAAAGCCCATGAAGGGTGAGCGCCTAGGCAACCCAGTACGCTAAACCTCCAAACATTAACCCTGTGCACCAACCCCAAACCCTAAAGCCCTAAACCCATGAAATCCCGAAAACCCTTAAAACCCTAAAACCCTGAAACCCTGAAACCCTAAACCCCTAAACCCCTACAACCCTAAAACCTTTCAAAACACTAGAGCGCTAAACCCAAAACCCTAAAAACACGTAAAAACCCTAAAACCTGAACTCAACGACCGACAGGCTAAACCCTGAAGCTACGCCCTTCATCCTAAGCCAAACTAACCGCAAGCTCCGGGCCGACAAAAGGGGCCTTCATAGTTAGAATAGGGGTTTAGGGTTTAAGGTTTTTTTTCTTAGTCATGGGGCCTTATGGAGGGGTTCTTCACAATTAGAACAGGGATTTGGGGTTATATTGTCTATAGTCACAATGAGGAACCCCCGAAATAGTTTTTCCTAGTTATTCAGGCCCCCATACTATGGCCTTCTCCTATCAAAACTCAAACAGCCGTGACACTCCTAAGCCCTCAAGCCCACAGCGGTTCTGTTGCCGGAACTCTCAAAAACTTAGCCGAGGCTGACTTGGTCGCAGCCTGCGTAGGATTTAGCGCTTATCAGCTTTAGAGATTGGGTGTTTTCTGTTCCCCAACTGTTCACATGCTGCATAAGCAAACGCCCTGTTCTTGATGGCACTTGCACAACGATGGTCGCCAGCTTTCTACCACTTCCTCCCAGAGGGTCCCCGAGATGTGCTTGTCTCTGCTTCTTGGCTGTCTCGCAGAGCTGTCCCGAGAGGTCCGGGATGCCCCAACATTTGTTTTTTTTGGGGGGGTTAGAAAATCCGAGTACTATATTTTGGGTTTAGGGTACTATATTCAGGAGCCCTTATTCCGTATTCCTTGTATGAGATCTGGATCCCGGTACGTGCAGGCTGACGTCTTCCGTTTTCGTAAACTCCCAATGTGTGGCTCTGGAGTGGACTCAGTAATGTAGGGGCCTTAATAATTAGAATAGGGTTTTTGGGGGTTCCTTGTTATAAGTGTAGTAAAATATAACCCAAAACCCTATTCGAATTACTAAGGCCCCTATATTAGGCGCTGCTGTGGCTTAGGGTTCCGGGAGTTTGGGCTCGTGCGATCGGGGTTTTGGTGAATGCTCAACTGTTCGAGACAGAGATGGTCGGTTCAAGCGTGCTGGGACTTGCAAGCCTTTCTGGCCGGGATTAGGGAGGGTGTAGAGGGTAGGGTTTGGCCGACAGTGCTTCCATGGCGTTCGTGGGTTTTGGGGGTTGCGCCGGGCTTGACAAAAGGGCATTAATGATTAGAATCGGGCTCGGGGGTATATTTTACTATTATAATGTGATCAAAAGAAGCCCTCGGTATGGCTTTGCCTCGGCAAAGGAATATGCCCGCCACTACAACTTGAAACCGATTGAGCCGGTGTATTTCGCCTGTTTCAAACCCTACACTGACGAGCCACAGCAGCTCCGACCATTCGTAGCTCAAAACCCCCGCCCGGGATGTAGGGTTTGGGTTTGAGCTTTCGCAGGCTTAGATGGTTGAAGGTTCTATAGCATTGTATGGCACGAGGTATTGTAGTTCTGCAATCGTGGGCCCTGTATGGGCTTCACTGAAGCATGCCCGGATCAGATCTCCAACTGTCCGGCTCTGTGTCAAGCCGCACCGAAGGAACGAGAGCGACTGGAACAGGTGCTTGAAAAATGATGGAAGTTAGTACCTAGGGCAACTCGGGTTCAGGGCTTGGGGTTGAGCGGACAAGTACTTGGAGGATCATGGGATTTTGTACTTGGGGATGTAAACAAGGTAGCTATATGTATGATTGCACTACTTGGGGATACAAAGGTCGAAACAAGCTCAACATGATCTTCGCGGTTTAGGCTTGAGATCTGTTTCCCAAAAGGCTTGTAAGGAAACTGGACGCCCCTACATTTCACAAACGAAACAAACATATAAATGCTTGCTAGTGGTGTTCTAGGTGAAACCCCGACAGTGCTACAGGCCCTACAGGGCCCTACAGCCTCTTCTCCGTAACAAAAACCACAAATGGCACCACATAGAGCCTTCAGCAGCCATCGGGGACACCTCAACCCGAAACCCCGACACCAGAAGAAGGTCGGAACACGAACCCCTGAACCCCGAGCCCCACTCCATGAATCTATTCGCCACATGCGATGTGCTTCGGTTTCTTGCTTATCTGCTGTCTAGGAGTTAGGGGGCTTGGAGGTTTAGGAGAGGCTTGGGGGCTAGGGGTTAGGGGTCTTTAGGGTTATGGGGGTTGGGGACAAGGGGGTTGGGGTTTAGAGGCTTGGGGTTCGGGCCTATCCTTCGTCATGTTCATGTGCAGCAGTCCTTCTCAATCATCCACAGTGTGCATGTGCTTCTCCGGTGGAGTCTGGCAAGGGAGCATGGCTGGGACTCGGGATGAATATACTGTAGTATACTATAGCAATAGACGACGGTAATATACCTTGGTATACGGTAACATACCATAGGATATAACACCATATAACATCATATGAATCATACACCATCATATGTGTGGAATGCTGCAGGGTTGAGGGTAAGGGTTCTGGGTTGGGGAGGTGGTGGATTTCTGCACCCGGGCCGTATGAGCTTCGGGTCTCGGGTTTAGGGGTCTAGGATGTCGGGTTTAGGGTTTAGGGTTTTGTGGTTTAGGGTTTAGGGTTTAGGGTTTAGGGTTTCGGGCCTAAGGCTTTCTCGCCCTTCGCCAACAACTTCTTAGGTGTCAAGTTGTAGCCGCGAATGCACTGGCACTCCACTCCCCTGTAATTAGAAGCGAGCTAGAATCACGTTTAGAATCGAAAATCGCGAATATCCGAGATAGAGGTGACACCAAAGGCTAGCACCAACCGACAAGTAAAGGCACGTATAGGTTTGCCGCAGATTGCCGCCAGCAGTAGAATCAATGCCGAGACAGTGCCACGTCCAGAGCAAAAGCCGCAGGAAGCCGAGCAGAAGCAAGTACATTCGCGCGAAAGCCATGTCAAGCCGCAGTTGCGGCTACGCCAAAACCCTGTAAAACCTAAAACAACCCTAAACCCTAATCCCGCTCCGGCTTGAGTTCACGCCAGGCCGCACTAGGAACTCCTCGGGCTTTGAAAGAAGTGCCCAAACCTTTTCTCTCCAATTCCCAAGCCCTCAGTGTTGGTTTAGAGGTCAACGGAACTTGACTCAACAGCCGACTCCTGATCCATGGGACCCATTTCATACCATACCCAAATTCAAACATGTATCAGATGTGGAAAAATGCACTCAGGGATCCACATTAACACCGCCTGTAAACCCCTAGAGCCTTCTAGTATACAGTGTAGTATGTCTACATAAAGACTACGGGGATATACTCTTACTAATTCTTCCGACGCTGCCTTGCCCCTAAACTCACCCTAAACCCTAAACCCCCATTGACCGCTCCGCCCCTTGTTTTCCCCTAAACTCGCCCTAAACCCTATAGAACCAGAAACCAAGATGCCTAGACTGCCTAGACCTGCATTTACCACCACCTGAAACTCAACACACCCCTAAACTCCGTACCCAAGTTCTGATCTTCTCATATGTTGAACCCCTTGAACCCTAGAACGGAAAACCCCAGTTGTAAACTAGACCTCACAAGCCCACACCAGAGACTGTAGGGTTTAGGGGCTGGGGCCCAGAAATCCGAAGGCTTACACCTTCCACCCTGAAATAGACCAAGGCCGAAAAAGAATGAACCCAAGCGGGACCGCCGCCCCCCTACACCCAAAGCCCTAAACCCGAAACCCGAAGCCCTAAACCCTAAACCCTAAACCCTAAACCCTAAACCCTAAACCCTAACCCTAACCCTAAACCCCAAAACCCAAGGCCCTGGAGTGACAGTGCCCTGGCCTGGTTGGGATCACGAGGCGGGTTCGGCCTCATGCTCTGGCGCTTTGCATCGGATGTCTGCTCTGGTTTTGGGCCTTTGGGTTTGGGGCTTAGGGTTTGGGGCTTAGGGTTTAGGGTTTAGGGTTTAGGGCTCCCGAGTGTTGGAAGTCGGATTTTGATGATGATCTTGGGGACACCTACGGAACAGTTGACCTCTAAACGCTAGACCCCACAGCAAACCCAAATTGCTGGTTCTTTCGCCCCCCTGTGGGTAGATCTCTAAATTGGGGTCCCTTTTTAGGGCCCCCAAATGGTACGGCACCCTCATAAAAAGGACCCTCAGACCCTAAGCAGGATCCTGTTTTGAGAACACCTACATGAGGGCTCAATAGTTGAGTCTTATGGTGCATGCAAGCTATGGAGCCTCGCGGTGCTTTGAGGCTTCAGGAGTTTAGGGCGTTGAGGGCTTGCGTGTTCAGGTGCGGCTCTAGGGCTATATGCCTCTAGGGTTTACAGTTTAGGGTCTGAGGCTTGGGCTGAGGGTTTAAGGGTCAAAAGGCTGCGGGGGATATGGGCGACAATGCAGTTCTCATGGGCATTCGGATTTCTTCTTTGAGTTTAGCGCTTAGAGTGAATTAGAGGTGCGAAAATCAAGAGACTACAAGTCTAGGGCTGTGAGAATGTCTATACTATGCCATGTATCAAGGATAAAGGGAAGTATCTCTAGATATTCAGGCTTCTAGATCAGGGCTCCTCAGGCTCCGGATCTGTAAGATGGCCTACTCGACATGCAACTTCCACAGGTTTGGGGGTTCAAAATTCAGAGAATAGAGTCTAGGGCTTCAGGGGTCTAGGGGTTTGGGGGTCTAGAGGTTTCGGGTTTTAGGGTTTCGGGTTTAGTCTACATCTAGGGTTTAGGGTTTACGTCCCCTTTCAAATTCCATGCAAGTCTGAAGCAGGGCAATGAGGCATCCTACGTCATCCTCCAGCACTTGGTCACCGCGCGGGTTGGCCGGCATGAGGAAGTTCAAGTAGAAGTAGTGACCTTTCAATGTACGGTGTCGGGTTTAGAGCTTCGGTGTGGTTCCTTTTCGCGGGATACCTCATGGATCCTAACTGTATACTTACTCTTGGTTGGTTAAACCCAAAAGGCAACAGGAACTACAATGGCGACTACAGGTAGCTACCCATTTGGGGGGGTTCAAGCGCTTGGGCGACGGAAGAGATCGGGGTGGGGCGCAACCCGGGACACCGAATACAAAATCATAGGAAAGCTTGCCGTGCGACTTCTTCTAAACTATGGGCCTGAATGAATTCAATGGCGCTTTTTTTATTGGGTGGGTACTATACTATAGTCACACAAAGGAAGGAATTACACTGGTAACTATTCAAGTTTCTATCTTGCCCTAGTTGGATGGAGCTGGTCGGGCTCCAAGCTGCGAACCCGTGAGCAAAAAACATGAGAGCCTGACAGAAACGAAACCCACCGCCGACCACCATCATATCCCTATTTCTCCCGTATCCTAGGAGAGGTAAAGGCTAGCTTGTGATATAGAGGTTATCATACCACGAAAAAAGGTTAAAGGATAGCTAAACCCTAAACCCAGAAACCCTAAACCCTGAAACCCTGAAAACCTAGTCTACTACTACGCATCATTCCTCCAGCTCAAGCTTCGCACTTGCAAGCTGCAGCCATTGTAGCCCGAGGCTTCCAGGGACCCAACTAAAACCGAAATCCCTTCTCTTATGGCCCAAAACGGCCGGAACTCCACGAGTTGCTTCCAGTTTTTTTGTTGAGCTCCTTTTTGCGCTCATGGGTTTAGGGTTTCGGGTTCAGGATTTAGGGTTTAAGGCTGCCCGAAAACCACCACCGACAGCTTCAGGTAACCGCCGAGAGCACCCTAAACCCTAAATGAAATCCTTGCAGCCCCAAACCATGAAATCCGCAAGCCCTAAACGAATTGAGCCATTGAACCCCCAACCGAAAACCATGCGGCCTTTTCGGGCTCACAATTTAGGGTTTAGGATTTAAGGCTCAGGGTTTTCAGGTTCAGGGTTTAGGGTTCAGAGTTTAGGGTTCACTGATACGGTTGAAGGCTCAGGCTTTAGGGGGTCTAGGAAGAACGAGGCTTCGGCTCTGTGGCTCTGTGCCCTATGGACTTTACCTTCACCTACCAAAACCCTACTTTGTTGTAGGGTTCCCATGTTTTTGAGGGTTTAGAATAAGAGCTTACAAACAAGTACGTTCGGGATAGTTTTAAGGTAATAAACGTGAACCCTAAACCTTAAACCAGAACCCCAAACCCTAAACTAAAAGAGGGGTCACTGACGTCGAGCGACAGACCCCGGACGCTTGGCCGCTCAGACGAAAAAAGAAACGGCAAGGCGAGGGTTAAGCCTCGCCGTGTGTCCTGGACAGGCCAACGAATCTGGCCCTGCTTACGACAACGTCCGAACTCAATCAAGGGCTCGCCGTATAAAGGCAACTTGTCGTGTAGCTAAACTTCAACCCCAAATCGTGCACCAATGCCTCGAGGTGCGGTAGGATTTTAGGATTTTAAGGTCTAGGATTTTAGGATTTACAGCTTAGGACTTTAGGATTTAATTAAGGCTCAACGACCCTTTACCGTAGGACTTATAAGGCTTGCGGTTTAAGATTTCGGATTTTGGGGATTTTGGGGGTTTAGGATGTGCCAAGCCTGACGTGCGGCTGCTTGCTGCCCGCCCGAGCCACCCGAGGATCGTAGCGTATTCAGTTTTATTTGTTCCTGAACTTTTCTTTATCATGCAAAGACATAAAACCCAATCGCAAGCTATACGATCCACATGCCGAGATTCGGATCGGCCTTACATCGCGGGGAAGTTAAGTTGTAGCCGAAGGATGCAACATAATTTGCGTGCAGGTGTTTGATGGCACAAATTGGATGGTTGTGTAAAGAACCAGGAGATCTCGAACCCGCGTGCTACCAGCCATCCGATCAACCGCCGTGGACAATCCTTGTGAACTTGTTGGTACGATGTCATAAATATGCGACATCGCAGGTTGTTGAGCATGAAAGTGCAAAACATCGACAACAGTAACACGCTGCATATGGGAGAACCCATGTGGGGTAGGCCGGGCGTCTCGCCTACGGACGGGGCCGCGCCAAGACCTGCAGCACGAACACAGCCTCCACTCCACGCAGGAAAGACAGTTACAGTCGAACGCCGAGACATCGTGGTAGCTCCGGAAGCAACTTTGGAGTTCAAAAAATCTGGAATTTCGGTCTCAGCGTCGACGTATCAAGCTTTCCCACTTCCGGCAGTGCTCTTGAGGTCATAAAAAATTTTCTGGAGGTTGTAAACCTCGAAGTAGCAAGCTTTCCGCCTGGGGCTCCCGCTGCCATCGACCTAGCGAGAGTTTTCGGCCTGAGCCACGCTGCCGGCAGCGGTCTCGAAGCTTTAAACCTCCCGCGGCTCCCGCTGCCGGCAGTGGTCTCGAAGTTTTAAACGTCGAAATATCACGGTTTTGGCCTGGGTCCCGCTGCAGGCAGTCGTCTCGGGGTTTAAAGGTCGAAGTAGCAAACTTTCGTTGTCCGAGACCACTTGGGTATTCAAAAAGTTGAGAAGATTTCCGGCTGATGGGGGCCGCTTAGGATGTGGGATTTCGGATTTGGGATTTGGGGTTTTGGATTTTGGGTTTTGGGCTTAGGATTCTCCGGCCGTCGCGAGCCGTTGAAATGGAGGGAACCCCACCAAATCTTCAAATTTGTCGTGCCCGCTCCTTTTCCGAAAGCCATTTCGAAGGCCTCCTGGTTTTGCTAGATTTGCAGATGCTGGGGGGGGGGGCGCTTAGGATGTAGGATATTGGGTTTGGGGTTTTGGATTCTGGATTTAGGATTTGGGATTTAGGGATGTGTGTTTTGGATTTTGGGTCTTGGATCTTGGATTTTGGGTCACAAAGGGCTCGGATATAAAGCTTTAGGGTGCGCCCCCTCGCCTGACAAACCCTAAACCCTGAACTCTGAACCCCCTAAATCCTAAACCCGAAATCCTAAACACTGCGATCTCTGGCCACCCGAGATACCACGCCTGCGTAAGCCCCGGCGTTGCAGGCGCCAAAGAGGAAGAACCATTTCTGGTTGCTCAAGGAGTATTTCCTGGGATTTTTTGGGGGGTTCGGGTTTAGGATTTGTTCAAGGAGTATATATGTCTTGGGAGTCAAGCGGTTTTGGCTTCAAAGCTTTAGGACTTGCTACGGGTTTTTTGGGATTTGTGGGGCTTTACAAGGGTCTGTATGCACTCTAGCCCACCTTCTCTGCCTAGGCTTCCGGAAGAGTGAGGATTGATTGGCGTCTGGGGATCCTGGAAAAAAGTTTACCAAGTGCAGCATCCTAAAACCCTAAACCCTATAAGCTAAACCCGCAACCCTCAACCCTCTAAGCTAAACCCCAAACCCTAAACCAAAAACCCTATAATCTAAACCCTAAACCCTAAACTCCTAAACCCTAAACCCAGAGGAAACCCCAAAAGGTCCCCACAGCCCCAAGGCTCCCCCAGCCAGCATCATAAGCCCATGCCAGAGCGGTTTAGGCTTTGGGGTTCAGGGTTTAGGGTTTAGGGTTTAGGGTTCCAGGGAATAAGCCATATACCTTGAACCAAACCCTGAACCCCTGTACTGAGGATCCTATAGGGTAAAAAACTTTGATGTACGGATTCCCCTGCCCCAAGTTCCTGAACCCCTAAAACCTGAATCCCAAACCCTAGACCCGATCCCAAACCCTAGACCCTGACACCCTCCCTCACCCATTCGTAAACCCTTACAATCCACCAAGGCCCTATGCTTTCGGACACTGCCCCCTAAACCCTAAACCATAAACCCTAAACCCTAAACCCTAAACCCTAAACCCCAACACCCTTTCTAGCCCCAGCTGCGGAAGCATCATCCGCGCGTGAAACTGCTCGCGCCCCGTCCCCGAAGGCGGGGTGGGGATGGGGAGCGAGGTCCTCAGCAATGGGTTTAGGGTTTAGGGTTTAGGGTTTAGGGTTGAGGGTTTAGGGTTTAGGGTTTAGGGTTTAGGGTTTAGGGGTTCCAAAGGATGCGTTTTGGGATTTATCTAGGGCTTAGGTTCCTTTGAGGGTCAGGATTCCTTTACGGGCTCCCGTAAGGGTTACTACCTCAACCCTAAACCCTAAACCCTAAACCCCTAAACCCTAAACCCTAAACCAGGAGGTCCTAAGCGACGGCACTGGATTCCTTTCCTTTAGAGGGCTTCTTCCTTCAGGGGCTCCTTTGACGGGTTCTTGTATCAGATTCCTTGAAAGGGTTCCTTGCAGGGGCTCCTCAAGAGGATTCCTTTAAGGGTTTGGGTTTGGGCTTTAGGGTCTAGGGATTGGGTTTCGGTTTTCGGGGTTTAGGGTTTAGGGATTGGGTTTCAGGTTTGGGGTTTAGGGTCTAGGGTTTGGGCTTCCGTTTTGGGGGGTTAGGGGCATTACTGCATGGTTTGAACAGAGTTGGGGGCTATACTACGCTTGCTACTGGTAGATGCAGTGTCCTGTGGAGGTTCTACAAGGGGTTCTAGAAGGGTTCTGTGAAAGTTCTACGCAGGTTGTGGGTTTGGGCTGGGGCAATTTGGCACTATGTCTCCTCTAGGGTGTAGGGTCTGAGGTTTAGGCTTTCAGATTTAGGGCTACCCTAAACCCTAAATCCCAAACCCCAAACCCCAAACCCCAAACCCTAAACTCTAAACCCTAAACCCAAACCCAACCCGAAACCCTCTTGAGGCTTGGGTTGAGAACTTGAGCCAGGATCCTGAAAGGATTCATCAGCGCAGACACCCTAAGCAAGCCCCTGCCCCCAGGCCCCTACAGAAGCCTAAATAAGTAAGCTCAGGGCCAGGGCTCAGGTTAGGTTTAGGGCTTAGGGTTTAGGGATGAGGGTTTAGGGTTTGGGGTTATGATTGGGTTCTAGGTCCCCAAGTGGGGTTAGCCTGAATATAGCCTTATACTTATAAACTTTACTTATTAAGTCCCTCTTGGGCCTTTAGGTAGGGTTTAGGGTTTAGGATTGAGGGTTAAGGTGTAGGATTTAGTGGGCCAACTCCCCGAGAGCCGCACCCGTATGAGCGCATCGAGGCCATCACTCCTTCGACTCCAAGGAGAAGATCATTTGCAGGGTTTCGGACTTCGCTGAGGGTAACGGGGCCTCGATTTTTGTGATGAATCGACAAAAACTTTATGATCCCGAATCAGTCCTGTGGCGCGCATGCTCCGCGCACGGAGCAGAGTTGCCAGCATCGTAGCGGTCAGGGGCACAGGCTTTCTCGAAAGCCTCAATCGATGGCTGCTAGGGCTCAAGGGTTTGGGGCTTTGGGTTCCGGGTTTAGGCTTTAGGTTCAGGGTTTCAGGTTTAAGGCTTCTGGTTTCGAGTTCGAGGTTTGGGTTTGGGCGGATTTAAGTCTTGGGCTTCGGGTATGTCGGGTTATACGCTGTGGGCCTGTGGCAGGTTGGGTAAAATTCGTGTCGGGTGCAGTTTAGTCTTAGGCTTTGGTGCTGGGGCAAGCATGCCCAGCTTTTCCTCCGGTCAAAGCTTTGTTGCTGACTCTCCTCCGTCGGCAAAGGCGGCCAAGCTCTGGGGTAGGGATGGGAACATATCGGGACTTTGACACGGCCGATACATAATGTCAGTGGGACTCCTATGTAAGTGTGAAGCAGATACCCACAGCCTGGAATCCCACAGCATCAGGAGAAGGGCTACCCTCCAGGTGGACAGCAATCAGGCGGCACGTAGTGTTCACGTGCATGCGCAATCTGTCTGACTTTACCATGCGCCAGAAAAACAGAATGTTCGGCCAAAACCCTTAAGCAACATCAATTGAATTCTGCAAGTCCCTATCTTGCACACCTTCCCTTCTGGCCAAGCTTTCTTGTTGAAGCATCACTGAAACACTTCTCAGCACTTCGTGCCTGTTACGCCCGCCGTGGCGCAGGTCTCACCGTCTTTGCTCAGACCTTCAAGGATCGACTGCCAAAAACCAATGGGATCCTTTAGTGTCCCAGTTGCTGGGCAGGCGGTGGCCGTGTCTTGAACTGCGCATTCCGTGTCACAGGAGCAAACCGTGTAGCAATCCTGCACAGCTTTGATCGCCGCGCAGCAGTCTGCCACAGTTGTGTCGCCACTCATGACTTTGCTGTAGCCTGACGCACCGCAAATCTCGTTCGACTGGGAGAGCTTCTCGACGGTGCAATTGCCAATGGATTCACGTTCACAGCCACAGCCTGCAAGCATCATTGCCAAGGCCGGCAGAGCGAGAGCCAACACCCCGGAACGACATGGCGCGGTTTAGGCAGGACTTGAAACGAGACGCGCTTTCACGGATGGCTTGAGCCGTAGACCGGTGTACCCGAAGCTCTAAGCAGCTTATGGGCTCCAGGCCGAACCCTAAGAATTTGTGTGGCTCTGGTTTTACCAAAACTTATGATCCTGAGGGAAAACTATCAGATCCACTCCGAGAACTGCCTGTTTCAATCTTCAGATGAAGGTCGTACGAGGTCTGGCCCCTGGCAACTAAGCTGCAAGGATATGCCATTGTTGGCTTATTGTGGCTTTTGTACCACCCAAAACCTGATTGTGGAACATGAACGGTGCCGCCGCTATGTCCGGCACTCCAAGCCGCAGAGGGGAAGCCAAGCCTGAAGACTTCATCACGAAGTGTCGAAAGGTTCCTGCTGAAGTCTCATACCCTAAACCCCTGAACCCCATACCCTCTGCCCTATGCCAAAACCCTAAACCCTAAACCCTAAACCCTAAACCCTAAGCCTATATCTACCCATCCCAAAAAGATCTCTGAGGGTTCGGACTGGTGGCGCACGCGGCGGCGGCGCTGAGGAGCCCAAAAAGCAGCAAAGATGCAGAAGCCCCGTTCGGCTTCAGGGTGTAGGGTTTAGGGTTTAGGGTTTGGGGTTTAAGCTTTAGAGTTTAGGGTTTAGGGTTTGGGGTTTAGGGTTTAGGGTTTAGGGTTTGGGGTTTCGGGTTTGGGGTTTAGGGCTTCGGGTTTAGGAGGATTCCGTTGAGGACCCTAAACCCTAAGCCCTACACCATTGCTTTTGGGCTCGGATCTCAAAGTTCAACTGACCCTAAAACCTGACCCTAGCCTTTTTTGCGGGGGCTCCGAATTCAAAGTCGAAGCCTAAACCCTAAACCCAAAGTTGAAGCCTAAACCCGATAAGCCCTAATTCAAAGTTGAGGCTGAGGCGGTTTTCAATCAACCCTAAACCCTAAGCCCTAAGCCCTAAACCCTAAACCCTAAACCCTAAACCCTCAAGAGAACGATAAATAGAAATTGCTTGTCCTTGTTGACAGGACGAACAGGAACACGGAACTGCCATCCAAGCTTACGGAACCAGATGCAAGCAGCGATTTTGTCCGTCTAACTGCAGGCAACATCAGGATGCTAGTTGGACACGCTGGTTTGTAGAGCGTAGATTTCTGCTGCGACAAGGGTTTCGGGTTCAAGGTTTGCGCCCACGCCTGGATCTGGATGGTTAGTTGAAATGCAGCCCAGCCCAGCCCCCCGGCCCAGCCCAGCCCAGCCCAG
>CAJNDV010000931.1:5668-16077 GCA_905221635.1 Symbiodinium sp. CCMP2456
CTGAACCCTAAACCCTAACACCCTGAACCCTAAACCCTGAGCCCTAAACCCTAACACGCCAGGATGTGCAGGGCTCCCTCCCCACTCCCGGTGGACGGCTCATGCGGCTGGACTCTGGGAGCAAGGACTCACGGAGCTCTCTGGGGGTTTAGGCTTTAGGGTTTAGGGTTTAGGGTTTAGGGTTTAGGGTTTAGGGTTTAGGGTTTAGGGTTTAGGGTTTAGGGTTTAGGGGGGGGATCTAAGTATAGAAGGGTTTTAGAATTTAGGGATTAGGGTTTAGGGTTTAGGGTTTAGGGTTTAGGGTTTAGGGTTTAGGGTTTAGGGGGGTGATCTAAGTATAGAAGGGTTTTAGAATTTAGGGATTAGGGTTTAGGGTGTAGGGTTTGGGGTTTGGGGTTTAGGGTTTAGGGTTTAGGGTTTTAGAGTTTAGGGTTTTGGGCTTTCCTCGAAGGGTTCTTTTGGGTTGAGGGTTTCGGGCTTAGGGTGGCTATGAGGGGGGGGGCTAAAAGTAGGGTAACTATACTTATTGCCCATCTTCGGGGACCTAGAACTCCACTTTAGGGTTTAGGGTTTAGGGTTTAGGGTTTAGGGTTTAGGGTTTAGGGTTTAGGGTTTGAACTTCCCATGAACCTCCAAGTAGTTTCAGCGAGACATTGGGTTTCGGCTTCTACTTGTAGCAGGTATAGGGTTCCAGGTTCCAAGGCGTTTCGCTCTTCTTCCCAAAGAGCAGGGGGGGATGTAAACCCTAAACCCTAAACCCTAAACCCTAAACCCTAAACCCTAAACCCTAAACCCTAAACCCGAAACTAAACCTAAACTCTGAACCTTAAACCCTGAACCCTAAACTCTAAACCCTAAACCCTAAACTAAACCCGAAACCCTAAACCCCTGTTGGCTCGCACCCCGCAGCTTTGGGAACGGAGAGGGGCCCGGGCTCAAAGGGTTTCTGTAGGGTCTTATGGGGTTTTGGGTTTAGGGTTTAGGGTTTAGGGTTTAGGGCGCAGAGGGTTGAAAGTGAAGCATGTAGGCTTTTTCTTTCGGTTTTTGCCAGTTTCAACCAAAGGTACCGGAAACTGGCCCGCTGATATTTGCGTGCAGCATTCGGAGCATCCCCTGTGTGCTTTTTTGCGTCTTACGCTGTATACCCTGGCTTTAGGGCTTTGGGTTTAGGGTATACCCTAGACCCGAATACCCCAAAGCCCCATGTCGGGTTTGAGTGATTTCGGATCCGGTGTCGTTTCAGTTGCACGTTTTGGTGCGCGCAGTGTCTGAAGCACATGGCGGCTGTGAGTCGGCAGAGACCCGCTGCGGGCGAGGCCGCGTTTGGGTTCAGGTTTGGGGGCTGTGATCGGAGTCCTTGGAGTTTAGGAATACTATGGTTTATTGTAGCACACTGGCGCATAATATCTTACACTGTAGCATACTGTAGTACGTAGCATCTTATTGCATGTTGCGTTTTGAAACTTACAGATCGACTCCCTAGGTTTCCGGTTCAGCCAAGCCTGATGAGAAAGTGCTTCTGCTTGCGGCCATCAGCTCGAAACCCGCTCCGAACTACCTCTAAAACCCTAAACCCTAAACCCTAAACCCTAAACCCTAAAACCTAGTCCTCATTCGTCGTTGTTTAGGGTTTAAGATTTATCGGGGACTCGTGGGCTTTCCTGGTCGGTTTCGCTTCTCGACGCCGAGGTGGAGGGAATCCTTACAGTTGGCTTGTAATGAGAGGCCTGGAGTATTGTTGATACGGCCTCTTCCACTACCTTCTGCTTTGCTGGTGTGCGGTACCGGTGCACCTTCTTCCTTTCCTGACAGTTTTTGGCTTTTGATAGTCTTCGCACAGCCTCTCCAGTGGCAGCGGGGTAGTTTTCGGCATTCTGCCTAGGCCGTGCCCATCTAGGTCTAGATGGTTGCTCTTCTTCAGGGCAGCAGCAAGCTTCAATGTGTGGTGTGTTTTTGTTCGTTCGTTTCTTCTTTTGAGCTTTATATATCGGGGTTTCCGAAAATAGGGGACCCTAAAATAGTACCCTAAATAGTAGGATCCGTATTATAAGGACCCACCCCTAAGTTTGGGAAACTCTCATATCTCTCTCTCTCTCTGCGCAGCTTGTTGGGACACTTATGACCCGAGGTGATGAGAACCTAAAGCTTGGCATTGGCTCTCCAACTCCCCAAGCCCCGAACCCTGAAACCTCAGAGCTCCTAAACTAGTTAGGGCTATGGGTTTAGGGTTTTAGGGCTTTGGGTTTAGGGTTTTAGGGCTTTGGGTTTAGGGTTTTAGGGTTTAGGGTTTTAGGGTTAAGCGGTTTAGGGTTTAGGGTGTTACTTACTAGCTTGCAGCTTGCAGGTAAGCCGTTCTGGCCACGTCCCTGTTGGCGTCGGAGTGGCTTGAACCCTAAACCCTAAACCCTAAACCGTAAACCCTAAACCTTAAATCCTAAACCCTAAACTCTAAACCCTAAACCCTAAACCCACGCCGAAAAGCAGCCGGCATCTCAGAAAGGCGCTGCGACAGCGCCTCGCTGCTCAAGCGGACGCGGCTCTAGCGGAAGGCAGGCCTGACAGGCTTTAGGGTTTATAGGGTTTAAGGTTTAGGGTTTAGGGTTTAGGGTTTAGGGTTACAAAGGCAGTGTTTGGTAGTGTTTGGGTTGCTGTGCTGCTTCTGAATTTCTGGGCGGGTTATATTGGGCTGAGAAAAGGCATGATGTTATGCAGGATGTCGACATAGTCACACCAGTGAAGGCTTCTACTTCCTTGAGAGGGGGGGCGTCGAAGTTAACACTGCCCCTTACAATCCACACAGTTATTCTGCACAGTACTCAAAGCCTTGGTAAGTGTTGTTGAGGCCCCTGAACCCTAACCCATAGACCCCAGATTAGGGTCCGACGTGTGCCTTTCTTTGGGCTTACAGTCGGAGCCTCAAGCAGTGTTTTGGGTTTAGGGTTTAGGGTTTAGGTTCTTAGGCTTTACGGGCTTAGGGTGTGCGGGCGTAGGGTTTAGGGCTCAGTGCTTCGGGTTTAGGGTTTGCCGTTTAGACAACCGCGGCTCGGGTTGCGAGATCACGTCGCAACAACTCGTGAGAAGAGTAAGAAGCAGAGAGCCGCTAATCACAAGATGGGCCCGTCAGTTACTTCCCTGGACCCTAAACCCCGGGATCCTGCAACAGCAAGAACCTGTAATGCTAACAACAAGACACCAATAGATAATACGATTACCGGCACAATGAAGTGCCAGTAGTGCGACTCACGGTATGCTAGTCTTGACAATCAATGCTCACGAGGAGACCAAGAGACTCCAAAACCCTTTGATGAAGGAGTACCTATAGTCTCCATTGTAGTTCATTTGTCTGCTTTCCCCAATTATATATTAAGGATTGTATAAGGTATCCCCCAAAAGGAGCTACAATGAAGACTACAGGTAGACTGTAATTCAGACATGGAAGCCTTGTATGATTTACGGCATATTCCTTACTTACAGGGTCTGGGAGTCTCTGGGGATCCTAGGCACGAAACCCTAAACCCTAAACCATAAACTTGAAACGCCAAACCCTAAACCCGAAACCTAAACTCTAAACCCTAAACCCTAAACCCGAAATCTAAGCCCTTAACCCTACACCCTAAACCCTTAACCCTAAGCCCCCAACAAAGAGATTCGTGAAGATATCCGAAGCTCGGACCTTCGCCGGCCTGCAGCAGGTCCTGACAACCCACTTCGAGTGCTCCTGAGCCAGCCGGAAGGCCACCGGGTTTCAAAGCTTGGGTTTCGGCGTTTGGGGATTAGGGTTTAGGGGTTTTGGGTTTAAGGATTTAGGGCTCAGGGTTTAGGGTTTGGGGGTTTGGGGTTTAGGGGTTTAGGGCTTAGGGTTTGGGGTTTAGGGGTTTTGGGTTTGGGGTTTGGGGTGGGCAGGGTTTCAGGCTTTGGGGATGGGACTGCGGGGCTTTTTCGAGTTTCGTTCGTGCGTCCAGGTGAGATGGCCCCTGGGTCTTGAGAATAATGTAGGGGCCTGAATAGTTACCTTTAGTATTTTGGGGGCTCCTTATATATTTTGGGTATATATGCCCCAAAACCTGATTCTAATTGTCAAGGCCCCTACATTAGTGGTAGCGCATATGAGCATAGCTGTTCAGGTTCGCTTGGCATCCCAGCTTTCACTTCCGGAGACCCCGACAGTCATAGCAGTAGTCATGACGGTAGGGGCAGCAACGATTGTCTGGCACGGTTTGTTCTATCATTGCTGCGCACTTCATACTATCAGTTGTCATGCTGACTAGAACCCCGAGTGGATGCCGTACTATGCGTCTTCTTCGCCAGATTTTGTTTGCTTGTGCTCCTCTAGTGGCTTTGTTGACTGTGCTGACGGTTCTGCGGAGAATGCCCTGCTCTAGGATTTCCCACAGTATGTAGGGTATTTAGCTGTTGTCATGATACTGGCAATGGTAATGCTGAGGACGTGGATACCGACGAGCGGGGTTCGGTTTGTAAACGTTGCTTGCTAGCTCTCGTCGTGTATGTGTGCAGGCACACACGGAAGCTTGATTGTGACACTGGCAGAGCCGGGTAATCCCACGAATGTGGCTCAGAGTTCGAGGTTCGGGGTGTGGTCAGGATGCTGGGATTTTCAAGACTTACGTACGTGTGTGGATCATGGAGGACCCCTCTAATAATCCCGAATCCTACCATAAACCCTGAACCCAAAGCATAATGATTCGTAGTCAAAACTGTCATACTAATAATCATTGTAACAGTAGTAGTAGTCGTAGTAGTAGTAGTAGTAGTAGTAGTAGTAGTAGTAGCAATTTCAGTAATGGTAGAGCATGTTCAACAGTGTTTCCGTAACAACAACAATACGTGCAGTGCTACGAAGAAAAATCAGTGGTGCAGTAGGTATACTAACAGCAATATCAGTACTAACAGTACGATAAAGACCGACTGCAGTCATGGCACAGAGCTTGCCAGGGACGCGTGAAGATGCCAAAAGCCGGCTGGAGGCCGCAGAGAGGTGCGGACTGGACTGCCTTCTGTTTTGTAAATTCAGGGGATCTTCGAGGATGTAGAATTCCGGTTTAGGGTTTAGGCTTTAGGTTTTAGTGTTTAGGGTTTAGCGGAGGATTTTGCGGGGCTTCCGGTTCAGGAGGGTCTCTGGGGCCTTTTGAGGGCTTTGAGCTCTGACTGCCTTCGGGATGGGGGTTATCGTGCTGCTGCACTTCTTGGTCATGACATGAAGAAAGGCAGCAGCCCATGGCGGTGTGATATTTGTAAGCATCCTTCGGATCCCAGTACGCCATGAGTATGTATGACAGTAGTTATGCTCAAGAACCGGAACAAACAGAACGGAAGATCACTGTAGGATTTACTGCAGTTTCGACTTTTGCCTTCAAGGTTTAATGGTAAGTCCTCTCAGCAAGGCTTTGTCGATGAGGTCCGGATGTCGGAGGATAAATGAGCTATATCTTCTTTGAAGCCAGGCATCTCAGCAGGCGCCGCTGTCACGAAGATCTGAGACCAGCAGCGGCACCAGCAGCACCAAAGCATCGGCACCGTCTTTAAACCCCAAAACCCCACCGAGACCAGCGCCCCAAGCCCTGTATCGTAGACCCGAGTCCTCAATCCTAGACACTAAATCTTCAATCTTAGACTCGAAGCCCAGATCCTAAACATCATCCCAAGCCAAAGCCTTTAAGCCGAATGCCAAAATCAATATCTCTGATCCTACAAGCTAAACCCACATCAGGTCTAAACATGATTTCCCGAATCCCTAATCCTTTACAGCGCCGTATTGGGGCTTTAGGATTCAGGGTTTAGGGTTTAGGGCATCCC
This sequence comes from Symbiodinium sp. CCMP2456, assembly GCA_905221635.1. Lineage (NCBI taxonomy): Eukaryota > Dinophyceae > Suessiales > Symbiodiniaceae > Symbiodinium > Symbiodinium sp. CCMP2456. Next base: position 11,483 of record CAJNDV010000931.1, read on the forward strand.
TTCTAGTAAAGCTGAAAGTAGCTTTTGTATTATCGGTCCTGGAAACCTTGCAGGAACATCATAGAGACCCTAAGCCCTAAACCCTAAACCCTAATCCCTAAAGTTTCCCTCCTTATAGCATCCCCTGGAGTCATCCTCATATCCCAAGCCCAAAACGCCAAGCCCTCAAAACCCTAAACTCCAAGCCCTAGACCCCTTCTACAGCCTAAGCCCAAAACCCGAAAACGTAAAGACCCTAGACCCTAAGCCCTGAACCCGTGAAACTCTAAACCCCAAACCCTGCTTTGATGATATTCAGACTAGTACTAGTACGAACATTACCATTACAGTATGAATGTAGTATTAGTATTAGTACTGCTACAATAGTATTAATATTGCTACGAGTATTAATGTTACTTGGAGGCCCAGGGGACTTAGTAAGTAGGTTCTAAGTAGAGGTTAGAAGTACCCTAAATGGAGTTACCCCGATTACAACCCTACTTATAACCGACTTACTAAGTCCCCTGGGCCTCCAAGTACCACTACGGTTGATGGACAAAATCCTGCATGACCTAAAATACCTAAACTATGGGATTAATGGTACTATACTATATTTGGGTCATGCAGAATTTTGTCCATCAACAAAAGTATGAGTGAATCTCTGGGAGGCTCCTGCTGGAGCGCCCAAGGCCGAAAGCGCTCGAGGAGAAGGCCGGCTCTTCTTGAGGGCTGTGGGGTTTCCTTTCACGGAATCCCTAAACCCTAAACCCTTGAACCCTACTAACAGGTTCTTTCAAAGGGTTCCTTTAAAAGGGTGCTCTTTTGAAGGGTTCAAGTTTTGGGATCTGGTTTCAACAGTTTCTCGAAAAGGGTTACTACAAGGGTTAAGGGGTTTTGCGCCAGGGTTTCAAGTTAAGGGGTTTCGGCTTTCGGGGCTTGAGCTTTCGGAAATAGGGTTTGGGTTCTTATCATGTAGTGTTTTGGGTTCAGGGTTCCTAGATGGGTTTCTGTACGGGTTACTAAAAGGTGGAATAAGGCATAAGGGTTCCTAAGGGGTCACAGGAAGGGTACTTTAAGGGTTGAGGGTTAAGGGTTTTGGAGTTTAGGATGCAGGCTTCAGGGTATCGTGAATTGTGGTGTCTCTGTTTGCTTTTTCTTCAGAGTTTTTGGTTCAGGGTTTGGGGTTTTGAGGTTTTGGGGTCTCAGGGCTGAGGGTGGTGAGCTGTTGGCTTGTGGGTTCATGGAGGAACCGCTTAGTCAAATCCTAAACCCTAAACCCTAAACCTGAAAATCCAAAACCCTAAACCCTAAACCCTAGAACCCTAAAAGTCCGAAGCCCTAGAACCCTAAACAGCAAGTCTTGAGGCATGGGGGAGGAATGGCGTTCAGGGCTTAGGGTGGAGAGTTCCAGAGTTGCAGGGCTCAAAGGGACTAAAGGAGGGACCCCTAAAGGGACCCGTGGAGGTTTTGTAGGGGCTTTATGAGACTCTATAAGGGTATATAAGGGTTAACCTAGGGGTCCCTCCTATCGTCCCTTAAAGGGCAGTGGTGCTTGTCCAGGCAATACAGGACCAAATAATCAGAAATTACTAGTATCATTCCGTAGGGTTCCTTATCATCTTTAGACATTATATTATCATGTTCTCCCAGACCATTTCGATTTTGCACCACCAAGAACTCAGACCTCAGCTGTACCTGGGCAGTCTGCAATTCCTGAGCCTCTAAGCCCTCAACCCCAACCCCAAGCACTCAACCCTAAACCCCAAAACCCCAAAACTCCACAACGGAATCCCAACTCCAAGCCCTCAACCCTAAACCCAAAACCCCAAAACCCAAAGCCCAAAACGGAAGTGCCGGGAGTTTCAGGTGGTACGGTTTCAGGGCCCGGAGGCCTTCCAGAGGGGAAGCCCGAAACTTTAGGTTCGAGCCCGCAGAAGCTATCCCCCGAAAACATTGCGACAGAAACGGTCGGGTATGGGTACTACCCTTCCTTTGTCGCTGTTCTTGTTATTGTTGTTGTTGTTGTTGCTGTTCTGTTACGGCTTGCAGAGGTTTTTGCATCAATGTTTTCCTCCTGGTTCCCGTCAGCACCGTCCATCGCACCCGTCTAGTCGCGCGTCTTCTGCCGCAGTCATGGGCTTAAAGGATCCAGCCTTTTAGCTTACGGGATCCATGCCATGGGCTGTGGGGCGAGCACGAGCGGCCTGGTGTGGATGCTCTTACCCTCAGCCTTGAGCAGTAGGGATGGGTAGTAAGTAGTAGCAATGAGTGGTGGCAGTAGTAGTAGTCCCTAAACCCTAAACCCTAAAGTAGTAATGGCAGTAGTAGTAGTAGTAGTAGTAGTAGTAGTAGTAGCAGAAGTAGTAGTAGTGGTGGTGGTGGTGGTGGTAGTAGTAGTAGTAGTAGTAGTAGTAGTATTCGTAGTATTCGTAGTAGTAGCAGTAGTAGCAGTAGTGGAAGCCGAAAGCTCAAAAAAGCCAAGCCTGAAATCCAAAGCCCTGGATCCTAAATCCTAAGTCCTAAACCCTAAAGCAGCTTGGGGTTGAACGTTTAGGCCTACATCCGAAATCCGAAACCCTACATCCCTAAATCCTAAATCCGCAATCCGAACCTAAATCCTACAGCCCAAATCCGAAACTCTAAATCCGAAATCCTAAGCCCTAAATCCGAAACCCTAAACCCCTTTAAACGCCAAGCCCCGAGCGTAGCTCTCGGACCCGACTCTTGGGGTTTGTTGGGTTTCTTAAGTAGTTTAGGGTTTAGGGTTTAGGGTTTAGGGTTTAGGGTTTAGGGTTTAGGGTTTAGGGTTTGGGGTTTGTCTATGTATGTATATATACAGCGAACCCTAGAACGTTGGAACATGGTTTAGGACGATTAGTGCTAGAATCCCTTATCTTTTACCTTACGGGTACCCCGGATAATGATGTTCCAAGTTTCTGGCTTCTACCGTAGAGAGATGTAGATGTAGATATAGATATAGATGTATGGAGTTTGGAGCTTTGGGTGATAGGGTTGAGGGTTTCGGGGTTGAACGGGTGGAGGGTGTAGAGTTGCGGTTCATGAAGTGTAGCATTTGGGTGGTGCGTCGGCTTCCAATCAGGACAGTCCCAGGTTAGTAGATGCACAGCTCCGTTTTTTAGCCGACCTACTAATCCTAAAGCCTGAGGTTCCTCAGGCGTTAAACCCTAGACCCTAAAAGTTCCAAACCCAAAATCATCTCAGGCAAAGTGGCAGACGAATCGGCTGAGGCTGGGGGGCCGACGCTACGTCGGAGCAATTCCTTCAATTCCCGCGAGAGGGATGAGAAGGACGCAGTGAAGTCAGCGGTTTAGGGTTTAGGTTTTTGATGGAGCAATCCGAGCAAAGTTGATCCTAAACCCTAAACCCTAAACCCTAAACCCTAAACCCTAAACCCCTAACCACTAAGCCCGGAATTCCGCCATAAGTCCGTGCCTGAAGTGTAGGGGTTCAGGTTTCGAGCCGCAAGCTCCAAACCCTAGCAGCCCTAAGCCCCGAAACTCTGTAGAAATCCTACTTGCAAAGATAAAGCCCTATAGAACTCAGCGATAGACCCCTGTAAAATAGGTGCAAAAACCTCCTAAACCCTAAACCCCTAGACCCTAAACCCTAAACCCACTACCCTAAACCCTAAACCCACTACCCTAAACCCTAAATCCACTACCCTATACCCTAAACGCACTGGTCAGGATGTTCCCGACGGTGTGAAGCTCCCGCCGGCGCGGAGAGCCCACGATAAACACGTCGGCGACCTGGATTGCTTTCTGGGGCTCGTCAAGAAGAGGCTGGTATATGTATGTATGTACGTATGTATGTATGTACTTGGGTATATATATATATATATATGTATGTATGTATGTATGTATGTATGTATGTATGTATGTATATATATATATATATGTATCTGTATATTTAATTTTATATACATATGTATATGTATATGTATATGTATATGTATATATATATATATATATACATATATATATATATATATACATATATACACATATAATAGATATGTATGGATGTAGATATAACCTCCGTAATTATCTCGGAACTACTTGCAGCCCTAAACCCAGGCCCTACGCCCAGAACCCTAAACCCCAAATCCCTGAACACCTAAAAGTGATCCTTAAGTTAATTTAGGGGCCTTATTAATCACCTATACTATTTTGGGGGTTCCTTCTTATAGCTATAGTACAATTTACCCCAAAAGCCTACTCTTATTATTAAGGCCCGGTATATATTACCCTAAACCCTAAACCCTAAACCCTCAACCCTAAACCTTGTTAAGTTACGTTCAGGCCGAAGGAGTTTGAGATGGACATCGAGGCAAGGCGTGACTGCGACTTTCTGGAGCTCCCCGGCTCCATGGGGTCCAAGGGCTCGGTGGGGTATTAGGGTATTAGGGTTTAGTTTATTAGGGTATTAGGGTATTAGGGTTTAGGGTTTAGGGTTTAGGGTTTAGGGTTTAGGTTTAGTTTATTAGGGTATTAGGGTAGTAGGGTATTAGGGTATTAGGGTTTAGGGTTTAGGGCTGAGGGATTCGGGTATTTGGGTTTAGGGTTTAGGGTTTAGGGCTGAGGGATTCGGGTATT
>CAJNDV010000933.1:0-16069 GCA_905221635.1 Symbiodinium sp. CCMP2456
CCGCGAACATACATACACACATACATACATGCATGCATACATACATACATACCTACATACATGCCTACATACATACCTACATACATACCTACATACATACATACATACATACCTACATACATACCTACATACCTACATACCTACATACCTACATACCTACATACCTACATACCTACATACCTACCTACCTACCTACCTACCTCGTCTATTGTCTATCTGCCTGTCTGTGTGTGTATCCATTTCTTTATGTATCCATCTGTAGATCTACCTATCTACTTGCCTACCTATCTATCTGTCCTGTGGATATGTACCCACTTATCTGTGCAGGCTTCTCTGTACACACATGTTTATGTATCGGCTTTCTATGTTTCGCTTATTTTTTGCTTGTTCGATTCCTTTTTTTACTGATTGATGGACTACTGGCTGTTTGGTTTGTCTGTATGTATGTATTGTATATGCATGCATGTTTGTTTGCTTGCTTGTTGGTTTGTGTGGTTCGTATATTAGATATGTAGTGGTTTAGTTGGTTCGGTGTTGAGACAAGAGTCCACGGCGATTTTGGTATCCAATCCTCGCAATGTTTTCTTCCCCCTGGTGCCCTTCGGTTGGGTTTGGTCGGTGCCCCACACCGAGGATCCGTGTCATGGACCGCAGAAAGATCAACGCATGCTCTTGAGGTAGGCAGATTCTTTCCGTCTCATGCTGAGGCCTTCATGCGCTGCAGGCGTTGACGGAGGCCGCGGGCGTCGGCCTGTCCGTCTTGGTGCACAGGGTTGAGTGCAATTTCCTGAGAGGCTTCATCGTCCGTTCAAAAAGTAACGAGGCTCGTTTGTCTAAGGTGTGAAGGCCTGGAGCGCAAGGGCTTTATGATAGCACGATCACCACGTGTTGCCCGTACTCACGACTTCTAGTTCCTGTGCAAAAGATCAACCTGCCGGGGAACGAAGAGGCGTGCAAAGAAGCCTGCAACCCCGCATAGTGACCCTTATAGTACCCCTTTTAATGGCGCTTACAGTAACCTTTAAACAATTCTAGTACTCTTTATAGTGCACTTTTTAAGACCATGTATAGGTACCCTTACAGGAACCCTTATGCAAAGTTTACCGTCGCCCAACCTTCGTTAACTTCTCGGAGGAGTGCTCCGAGGAGCAGGAGCAAGAAGCGCTCTTCTTGGAGGGCATGCTGCAGGCGTGGGCTTATAAGGGTCCTATGAGGGTTCTACGGCGGTTTCTATAACGGTTCTCTCAGGGTCCTAGAAGGGTTCTAGCAAGGGTATAGGACCAGTATAGGGGTCGTGGGGAAGCAGCCGTTGCTGTTGCGCTAATCCCACTTCAGCTGGGGATCCTTCTCAGCTTAACAGAACGTACGAAGATGTACGAAGTAGGCTTCGTTTCCAACCTGTGGGATATCTTCTTGAGCTTCTTGGTATGGCGCCCTCGCAGCCCTTAATAAGAACAGCACGCCAGGTGTCCAGAGTTTAGGATCTGAGATGGGTTAGTTCGCCCACTTCCGTGAAACAACGACCTTTCCGAAAATGGTTACAAGCTCTCTTCTGCAGGCCTTGGAGCGCGATTTGGGTGTGGCTTGGATGCCAGAACTCAGCAGTGGCTTTCTGTGCAACCTGGGACTTGAACACTTTGCCGACGTCCACCTTGTGAATGGGGTTGTTTCCGGGCGACGCACTTTTCAAGGGTCTGGGGTATGGTTTACTGCAAATCTGTAGGCTCTACAAAAAATGTCCGGGTATGATCGCTATCATTATTACTACGAGCACGGTGCAGAACTTTGGAGTTCCCAGGACGCCATCGCCGAGCCTGGATCCAATGCGCAGCGGAAAGGCTGCTTGCAGGGAACAGACTCTGTACTATAATTAGAATAAGGAACCCCCAAAATAATATAGGTAATTATTAAGACCTCTATATTTACAGATTGCAAGGTTTGTGCACCGGCTGGTGTCGTGCAATCCATGTAAGCGGGATTACAGGGTATGGGAGCATCCCGTTTGCCAACGCCTCTTGATCTTGTAGAGCAGATCTCTGGATCACTGACATGCTCGCTTTCCTGTGTCTGCAAAGAAGTCTTCCGCCGAGTATGAGGTGTTCTGCTCTCCTTCGCGGCAGAGCACTTTGGCATGCGTTCGGCATCCTCGCTGCTCCTGAGCTGCACTGGCGGTTGCAAGCTCCAACGTGCATTAAGCAGCTAATCTCTAAGGACTCGGGTGCGAACTGCTTACGCTTCGCAGCGGCCTGAGCTACATCTTTTATAAGGTGACGTGATGCGACCGTGCAGCCCCACAGATGTTCGGATTCTCGTGCTTTTTCTTTGGTTGCGGTCGTTGTTGTGGCCATGACTGCACACCTGGACAACTTGCAAAACAATCTGCACTTCAAACGCCCAGAATTCTTGCACCTGCAACCGGATCGACCAGGCGGCAGCAGATCCAGACGCGGCTGCGCTTCCTCCAGTCTGCCTGCGGAGCTGAGGCCACAGCCAAAGTCGGATCCTGAGTCCAACAGAGCAACTTGTAGGTTATTGTTGGTGTAGGTCAGGTCAGTGTAGGTGCAGTGTAGGTGCTTTCGACTTGATTTAAGGATGCTTGATGTGAGCATGCAGCTTCGTGAGCTGGAGTTCCAGGCGATGCATCCAGCATTTGCAAGGTTCGTACACTAGAAGTATCGCTGGATGGAGAAACCTCCCTCAAGGTTGGATGAGCGTGGGAATGCAGTAAGTCTGGTCCTTCATAAGAGCATTTATTCATCAAGCCCCAACAGCACGTGGCCTCGCCGTCCTCTGTCTTCACCGAGGCTTCGTGTCCGGTGCAGGACGACGGGTTGACCGACGAGGAAGTTGGGTGCCGCAAGGAGGTGGATGAGCACCTCAGCTGCGGGAAGGGTTTGGGATCTTCGAGCTTACGACTACATTGCCAAATGGCTGGGTAGGAGCCGACGTGCTGCAGGAGTCAGACACACAGCAACTTGCACAGGCTTCAGGATTCAACGTTCACTTCCAATTGCTTGCTGTATACCTGTATGCACATTGAGGAAGATGCTTAGACTAGTAGTCGTTGTGGGTAGTAGCAGTCGTGTTCGTCGTAGTAGTCGCAGCCGTAGTAGTTATCGTCGTCTTCGCAGTCGTCCCGATCAGGTAGTAGTGGCAGCCGCAGTCCTTGTTGTCGTCATCGTAGTAATTAGTCTTGGTGGTGGTGGTGCTGGTGGTACTGATGCTGGTATAGCAGTAGTATTAGCAGCAGTAGTAGTAGTAGTAGTAGTAGTAGTAGTAGTAGCAGTAGTAGTAGTAGCAGTAGTAGTAGTAGTAGTAGCAGTAGTAGCAGTAGTAGCAGGATGTAGATGATGGAGATGCAGTAGAAGACGTAGAAGTAGCAAGAAATGACGAAGAAGTAGTAGTAGCATTAGCAGTTGTCGTAGGTTGTAGTCCTGGCCGCAGTCGTAGCCGTGGACGTATCGTCCTAGTCGTAGTCGTCGTCGTTATTCTCGTCCTCGTCCTCGTGGTCGTCGTCGTCGTCGACCTTCTCGTCCCGGTCGTCGTCGTCGTGGTCGTAGTAGCAGTGCCAGTAGTACTGGTCGTAGACATAGTACTTGTACTACAGGTAATAGCAGTAGCAATACTAGGAGGAGGTAGTATTGGCACTACTAGTCGTACAGGTAGCAGGACTACACGTAGGAGAGGCAGGAGCTCGGACATCGCGGTTGCACGACGCAGTGTCCATTGGAACACGTTACCTCACATGCTGTTGTTTCTCACAGACGGATTCGTCGGTATCTGGTCAAACTTAGGCAAGTTTGCTGCCCAGCTGCAAGTATGATGTGCATGGAGCTGAGTGTGCTTCCCTGTCTGAATGAAGGTCTTAGCCATACCGGTGTCTATGAGACCTGTGCAGACAGCAAAAGTTTATCTGTGAAAAGCGTCAGGCTATGCGATGCTCAGCAGCTTGGACTGCAAAAAGTCACGAGAAAGGATGACAACAGAAGCCCGGGCCTGGAACACGCATTGCAACCACATCTCGATTTTGAGGCAACTGGCGAGAATGCGTCTTGGGCGTCGGGCTCTATGTTCACCCGAGGAGTCGAGTTTTTAGTTCGGGGGTTTCATAAGCATAGGCTGCGGGTTGTCGGACAAGCTCTGACCTCCGGAAACCTCCCCTAAACCCTAAGCCCCAAAGCCGCAAGATATCGAGGCCCACAGAGGCCCACTTGAAAGCCGGAGGACCCTCCGTGAGCGACGTGCACGCATCCCTCCGGAAGTCGACCTCGCGCCTTTCTGCAGTTCAGTAGACAAGTATTCGGAATGGAGTACGTGGCGCGTATGGCGTTGTCTCTAGGTTTCACGAGGGTGGGCTTCATAGTTGAAGCCCCGCCCCAGAACTCCACAGTGCAAGAGTGTCGTGCTAACGAGATCATGCCCGATCATGAGGAACAAAGAAGTTGCTTCCGAGGTTCTGGACTACGTGTCCGCTGAGGCCTACAACCTGGGTGTTCGCAGCTCCGTGCAACAAGGCGCCAGCTCGAGGGATGTGTCGTGCCTGGGAGGCCGAGGGTCCTCAGTTAGGAATTATTTGCAGACTAAGAGGTATCAGAATCCGAATTGCAGACTAAGCGGTATCAGAAGCCGAATAAAAAGAGACTTGCAAGCTCATGTTGTACTCGCGGCCCAAGTACGCTTTCACATCATCTTTCAGAGGTTCGAGGGTTTGCGATCTTTTCAAGCTCCTCGATCTCCCTGCTGGCTAGCATCTACACCCTCCACTTCAGTGATGACTTCGTTGTGATGCTGTGTGTCAGTATCAGATATTCAAGATGTCGTGGCATTCGGCGAAAGCTTCCCAACTCCGCTTGACCCTGGGACCAAGGCCAAGCTTCCGGAAAGGCAAGACGTTCAAGCCCTCAATGATACCCAAGCCGCGAGCTTTATGACCCGGAGCCATAAATGCTTCACGCCCGAAGCTGTGGAGGACCTGGCTGGGACGAGGAGGAAGCCCAGGAACAGGCGGAGGTGCTCAGGCGGGTTCTCGTGACGTTGCTGCTTTGGTTTTGATTGCTGTCAGAATGGCTTTTCATTGCTGTAACTACTGCGGGCTGTTTTCGAAACCGCAAGAGTAGGACGACGACGACGACGACGACTACCCGCTACGATTACGACTCAGCAGCAGCAGTCGCGGTCGCAGTGGCAGTGGCAGTGGCAGTGGCAATGGCAATGGCAGCAGCAGCAGCAGCAGCAGCAGCGGATTTCCGATCGATCAGAAGTTTGTGAACTGCTCGCTTTCTTGATCTCGGGTTCCAGATTTGGAGGCGTGCGCTTGGCATCTGGAAGTGTGGGGTTCCAGTTTAGTTTTTGCTACCGAAAGCTTGTGTGGGAAGCCTGTTTGAACTTTGATCTTTCAGGTTCAGGTGGAGTTCGAGTGCAGGTGCTTCGTTCATGCAGGATGTGCATGTTCCTTGGGTCGGTCAGCAGGCATTGGGGCAGGAATGATTTCGTGTGAGTTCACCTTTGGACAGGTCCACAGTGAAGCGTCGCAACTCGGCGTGTGAGAAAGACTTCGTGCTGGAATATGCATGTTCCAAGGTTGAGACTCAGTGCTTTCTTTGGAAATTGACTCTGAGGTATCAATGCATGGCTCCCTTTGTGTCTTGGTAGCAATAGCGCTTGCGCACCAGCATGTCCAGATACTTACCTCCTTTGGTGGCAGTTTTGAGCCCCTGGCTTGAACATGCGCGGCTGATGTAGTTTCCAATATGCAGTGTGCGAATTGTGGTAAGCGAGTCTTGATGGTCCTGCGAAGGAGTGGCGTTCCTTGTGCCCTTGAACCTTTGCCCCAGGTACATCAACTCGACGAACTGGGCGGTTGCAAAGACCTTTGCCCCATCTGCATTCTCCCTTATTGCAACGCCGCGCGCCTGTCGTTCGTTTGGGTGGATGCTTTCAGGATGCTTACAGGGCTGGCCAGCTGCCCTGCACTGGAAGCAGACTTGTGGTTCTCTTGGTTTGCTGTGTGCGTGTGTGCTTGTTTGCTTGCTGGCTCGTAGGTGTGCTTCTTGTTGTGTGAGAGTGTGTGCGTGTGTGTTTGTGCCTCAGTCTGCTTGCAAGTTCGCATGGGAATCGGCCTGTGAACATGCTGGTGCAAACACATAGCCGACAGCCAGGGCCGAGACACACCAACGTGTATATTATGTACGCAGGCTTATAGTGCGTGTATTGTATAAACTGATTGATTGAAGTTTATATATATATATATATATGTATATATGTTGAGTTTATATGTACCAAATATTTGTATGTGTGCAAAAACGCAGGCTTGCTGTCTATCTCTCTCTATCTGTCTCTGAAGTCCTCGCAGGTTAACTCAGTACTTGAGGATCCCTGAGCACTGGTCCTGCCGTCCGACCCAAATCGCCCATCTGAGGGAGGGCTGGAGCTAATCACACGCTTGATGGAAGACCCCTTACAATGTGAGATGCTGCTAAAACGTCACCACATCTTTCTACCCCCTGGACTGGGATCTTGGAGACATCTGCGTGTGCCCAGGCAGCTGAATACCTCATTTCAGGCAGGTGATGCACTGCACCTTGGCTCCGGTGTAATTGATGTCGGGCTAGACAGGGTTTTGCTCAAGGTACATCCTTTTGAACTTTGCTTCTTTGCGTATTCGTTTGTGCAGTTGGTCGCTGTGTATTGCTAGGGTAGCCATTTGGGAATGAGAAGACGGCAGACGGAAGCCCAGCTTCGGGTGTCGGGGCAGTGTTGTCAGATGTTGTGTGCCCAATGTCTTTCTGTTAATCTTCCTTTTGATTTCCATAGTCATTACGGTTCTTACGAATGGGTATGGCAACGACAAGCGTTCCAGCACACCGTTGGTAGTCCTCCTGCCCCTTCTGCAAAGTCTTGAGACTTAGACCGGCAAGCTGTCAGCTGCACCCAAAGTCGGGAAGGGCCGCCTTCCACAGCCACAGTGTCAAGATGTCAAAAGCCCCAGTCCCTAAACTTCAAAGTGGGGTTTTCGGCTTCGCAGCCCTAGGGTCTAGATGTGAAAAGCTCACCATGCACAGTGGCCGCAAGGAAAGTCTGCGCACGGCTGATGTGCTGCGCAGTGGTCGGCTTTTCAGCAGCAAGCTTTCGAACATTCAAGCGGCATATGCACTCACAACATCAGTACTGCTGCGCAGTCTAGCAAGCAAGCCTAGTGACCTAGACCTAGTCACGGCAAGAGATGCAGCGACCTATCTGTCTGTCGTCTGCCGTCTATTCGCGATTGTGTGCCCCGCACAGTGCAAGACTTTGGAGATGCATGAGTTTGAATCTTGGGTTGCAGGTGTGGGTCCCTGGCACTTGCATTGGTTTCTTGGAGACCCCAAGAACGCGCAACGATTCCACTTGTTGTCCTATCTCCCCAAATCCCACCAATGCTAGCAGCCAGAAGCCGATGGTCGGGTCGGGTGAGGTTTCGTCCGTTCGCCGGACACCTGGGAGCGCGCCCAGGCCTCCGAACGATCTGCGACTTGGCCCTGGCTGGTCCTTTGATTCCTTCTGTTTGGGGCTTCAGGCCGGGGCTTCAGGGAATCGGGTTTCCGTAGATCCAGCATGACAGGCGATCTCGGCCCTGTTTTTTGTGGGGATGGGGATGGGGATGAAGCGTTCAGAGCTGGGCGCTGAGGTTCAGATGTACTGCGACATCCACCGGCTACTGTTGCAGTGGCTCACCCAGTCCAGGAATCAGTAGCTGCGTGAGATCTTGCGATGAGTTGCCAGAACGGTCTATAGTCCAGTACGCCTCAAAAACAGCAATGTTGACCGATAGGCTGTTCTCCGAAGGAGTACTCTTTGTGTTTTCGCAGCCCTGACAGCAAGTCCTGTAGCCAATCAGACATTGAAGCATCCAGACTCGAAGCCCTGAACAGCAGATCCATCGAATCGAGACAGCCCTGGGAACCCAATCCTCTACGTAAGAGACTTCAAGGCCAAAGTGGGGCGGGGGGGGGACCGAGGATGGCACAGGACTATCCCTCCATCCAGACAATCGCCCGTGATCAGGCCTGGCCAAGAGGCTTCAGGCTTCCGGTTGGCTCAGTGCATGGCTGTATCCTGGGCCTCAGGCGAGCAGAAACGCAAAAACCCTTAACCCCCAACCTCAAACCTCCTAAAAACCCTGAACCCTAGAACTCTGAACCCCAAGCCGTAAACCCAAAACCTTAAAGACCCCTTCCTGCGGCCCTAAACCCGGAACGACGTTCTGGGCACTTGTTTCGCTGCCGGGCTGAGAGGTCGAGGGCTTCATCTCGAGACCAGAGATGCGCACGAGAAAAGGCCGGCTCTCGCAAATTATGTTCTAAACATATCATGAGTACTTAGTATTCGTTATTGTGTATACATAATATATGTATGTGTGTATATATATATATATGGGATTCGGCGAAGAGTTGCGGGTCCGATCTGCTTTGGAGGAACAGAGGGTGCAGTGATGAGAGAATGAGCGGGACTCCTTTGGCAAACCGGGCCTTAAAACCCGGAGCACCTCTGCAGGAACTTCGGACCTCGGCTTGCTGATCGTTTACTTGCGCCTCGGTGAAAGAGCCGGGATGTTTCCGTGAGCCTAGGATTGAGGTTGCGCCAAGTTTAGCTGCATCGTTGAGATGTCAGTCTGAATCTCAGGAGTTTGGTGGACGACGTTCAGTGGTCAGACATGTGGCATGTTTTCGTTCCGGAAATGGTTCGACGAGCCTTTGCCAGGCGGGGTATTCGAGCCATCTTGCAAGAATGTACAAGAGGAAATTACAGAGAATGAGTCGAGGCTGAGAGTTGAACTAGACAGTGCCGAAATACTGCAGTCGCCATAATAATGTCCAGCCAAAAGGCTTGCGGCATGCTGCAGACACTTCCTCACCGAAAGCTGTTGCCACACCGGAGGATGCCCGAAGCATTCCAGCCCGACGAGTGCGACTCCCTGCAGGATATCGTGCGGCGGGCCTGAGTCTTAAGCTGCTGCTGCTGCTCCTGCTCCTGCCGGTACCTCTGCAACTGTTGCTGCTGCTGCTGCTGCTGCTGCTCTGCTACTGCTGCAGCTGCTGCTGCCACCACGACGACGGCGCCGTTTACGACGACCACTACCACCAGCACCACTGCCACTACTGCCATTACTGCACTATAGCCAGTACTGCCACTGCTGCCGCTACTGCCACTACTCATACTGCTACTGCCACTGCCACTGCCACTGCCACTGCCACTGCCACTGCCACTGCCACTGCTACTGCTACGGCTACTGCTACTACGGCTACTGAGGCTGTTACTGCTCCTCCTCCTCCTCCTCCTACTACTACTACTACTACTACTACTACTACTACTACGACAACTACTACTGCAACTGCTACTGCTACTGTTGCTGCTGCTACTGCTACTCCAAACTCCTACCCCTATTCCGACTATTCCTACTGCTGCTGCCGCTGCAGCAAGACTGCGGTCATAAGTAACTCAGTAACATGGGAGTTCGGAAAATTTACAGAACCGGTCTGTGACACAGGAGCTCGTCGAACGCTTTGACACCCTTGAGCCTGAGCACGGACGCGCCCCCTGGCACCGATTAGCCAAAGCTGACATAGATTTTGTCAGCTTCGTGTGACGATCGCAGCTCAAGGAAGTATTCCGCAATCCCCACCCACCAGCAACGTCAGCATCTAGGACTAGGACAGTCCAGGATACGACAGTCCAAGAGAGTGGAACATGTACAGAAGTGCAATATTTCTGCAAAACATGACGGAAGATTTGGCCAATCCCAAGCTCTGACAGTCGTCACAAAAGCCGAGGTTATTGCTTTCTTCCTTGTCTTCACCTCCATCGTGTCCAAGCCGTCCAAGTCTAAGCTGACCAGCTGGCATCCATGCATTGGGGCCCAAGTGTGAGCAAGGATCATGTCACGCTGCGGAATTGTGCGATTTGTGTTGTTCGGGCCTGGCTTGGTTCGACTGACTGCGAAGTAGCCTGATCTGTTTGCTGGTATACATCCTGGATGGCAGAGTCAAGCTTCCCCAAAGCTGTGATGTTATTTCTGCCGGAGGCAAGATGGCCCAGCATCCGGCAAGCAAGCTTTCGCGGATGTCTGCAGCATGTGCTTCGGCAGGGGCATGGGTATGCAATGGTCTGGGGGCACTTCAGCGGTCGCAAACTCTCGTTCCGGCATGTGGAGTGAGCTTTCTGGGCCATCAAGAGATCGTCGCCATAGCATACATCAACTCCTGCCCTCGGTTCGCTGTTGTCTTTTGGCTGTGGGAATAGACCAGCTCAGGTACGACCGCCGTTGGGGCCAGCTTCCAGCAGATCGTCGAAGCGAGGCAGAGACTCAGAAACTTGGTGCGTCGCATTCTTAAACATACAAAGGAATATAGATAAACACATAAATAGAAAACGAGTATATAAATAGATAAATATATATATATATATATATATATATATATGTATAATATAAGTAAGTGCAGGCACCGTGAGACGGTCGAAGGAACACCTAAGGCATCAATGTGGCCGGACGTCCAATTTGCAGCTAGGTGACGACTATGGGTTCTCGCATGAATGTCGACTCTCCATGACAGGTGCTGGCGGACGTTACCAGGATTTGCAGATGCAAGTCCGTGAAGGCACGCTGTGGTTTGCGGCTACGCCAGTCGACTAAGTTAGGGCCCCCAAAAAGCACATAAGCAAAAATTAGGATAGGGATATCCCATATAAACCCCCTTATAATGAAGCCCAATAATGTAGGGATATCCCTATAAAATGCTTATGCTTATGTGCTTTTTGGGTTCTTAATAAGTACCTCGACAGGAGGTCTTGGCCGAGTTGATGCCTACGGCACCCAGCGAGGAAGACCTTGCCGAGCTCCTGTTGCTCGGACACGCAAGAATGGGGCTTTCCAAAAATGATAGGGTACCTTATTTAGGGTCCTTATAATAAGGATCCTACTATTTACAGTGCTATATTAGGGTCCCCTATTTTCGGAAACCCCCAAATCTGTTCTGCTTCAGGGGGGGGGGGGTTTGGGGCTTCTGGGCTTAAGTTTCTGTCAGGGTTTTTGAGCATGTGCTCGGAGGTTTAGGCCTAGGCTTTTTTCTTGAGGTGTTTTGGTTGAGGTATGTGAGAGGAAAGCTATGTAATTAGGACAGTATTAGGGCATACTGGACCCAGGTTTTTTGTTTTTGCTGGAGAGGAGGTGGGTGGAGTTGCGGTTTTAGAGGCTTGTCAGGTTCTCGTTCTAGGGTCGCTTTTTGTTTGGGGGTCCTTTGAAGGTTGTAAATTGCGAGCCCAAACCGGCACCGGTTAGGGCCGTCGCAGCCCTACAGGATCATGCGTGCGTTTAGTAAGTACTGCTCCCGGCTGCTTCTGCGACTGCAGCTGTGGCTATACCTACTGCAACACGGACCATGGATCTGTGCGTTTCTGTCATGATGCATTTCGGGGTCTTTCGCAGGAGGACTGCATGCAGCCTAGCACGAATCACAACTCAAGCTGCCATGGCTTGCACATTCTTGCACAGACATGACAACATGAGACGTTGTCACTGCGCTAGCACACACAGACGGTCGAGACATTTGTTTACTTGCGGACACATCCCCGAAGCAGCTGATTATGCAGAAGCACAGCATGTCCCTTGACACTTTACAGTCAATGACAGTCTAGTTGAACGTTCCACAGGCTCGCAACAGCTGCAAGCGAGGCTTGTCGGACGTGCTCCCTCCCACCGAACCCCTATGACGAATTCACTCAACAATGGCTCAGCTGGAGCAAAGGCGGCAAAGCTGAAACACCATCGATTAGTCAATCCCCGCCCCAAACCTATAACAAACCTATTAAGGAGTTATTGATTGCATCAACAGCACACTGCTCAGCCTAGAACAAGAGTGAAGCCCTTGGTGTTTAGGGTACTTGTCGGCGACTGCTTCTTCTTGATGTGATCCCAGCATAGGGCTTAGGGTTTAGGTGTCACCTGTAGTGCGTGGTGGTGACATTGATTATCTCCTTCCCTTACTACATGTGCAGACTTGGCGAAACCTTCCGGAGCCCTTTGCGGCGGAAGGTGACATTTCTGCATTCTGCGTGTTCCACCTGGTCCAAGGCTGTGGGCCAACAAGAACAGCCACAACGTGAAGGCTTTGGAACCGAGGAAGAGGGCCCCTATGTGTCGGTAGAAGGTCCGTTCGCATCTAAGTCATGTTTGTTACTTCCTTCCTCGTGGCTCTCTGTCTGGTGTACGAGTGAGGGCAACGAGACATTTCTGGTGCAGGCGATTCTCCAGGTGCCAGAGTTCCCCATGAAAGCACATCCGCTGACAGACAAGTGGTGCGGGCCTCAAAGCTGTTGCATGCCTGCACTTTTCTAAAAACAAGATCCATCAAGATCCCTGATTCTCCACAGGAGGCTGCCGGGCAAATCATGCCGACACGTGACCGAAATTCGAAATCCACGAAGCAGTGACTGCTCCAAATGCTAAACAGATGTATGCTGTACGCATGCATACCAAGTAGATTGTGGCTGTGAGCATACCGGTTGTAACATATTCGGTGCGCGTTCTAGATTCTAGGCGGAGCGCTGTCAAACGTCGGCAGCGGCTTTGCGCAGAGGCATTCCGGATGCAGCTCAGAACGTCCTGCACCGAAATGAGACGACGGATTTTCCTGCAAAGTGGGTTGGCACCTTCAAAGATGAATCAGTTATCCCGTCACGCCATGTGACGGAAAAAGCACCAGCTGCAAAGGCTAGAAAGTTGCAGGGAGAGATCGGACCAGCTGAGATGCCAGTGCTCCAACTGGTGTAGCAGTAGGGAAGCCCTCCTAAAACCATCTGAGCCGTATGACCTAGTCGCAGCGGCTTCCCCGGTTCACAAAACGTGTGTGAAGCAAGGAAGGCTGAGAACCTCTTTCACGGTGCAGGGCCCTGGTGCTCCCTGGTCCTCCTGATCTTTAAAAGGCCCTTCGACTCTCTGAGTGTAAGGTTTAAGAGCTCCGTGAGACTCAAGCTTGATGTCCTTTAAGCCCCCCCCGGCCTCAGCTTCGACAGGTGGACGAGGCACTTGCCAGCGGCCGCCCCAAAGCCGAGTGCTTGAAACTGCACCGCGGTTAAAGTCTAAAGCTTGTGTGTTTGGTCGTTCGCTGCAGCAGGTCAGCAAAGTCAAAGGCAAGTTGGCATTGTAGATATTGGTCAGGGACGGGGCTCCTGTGGTTCTCCTGGCAACCAAGAAATCCAAGTTTGTGGACCTAAGCTTCCAGACTAAGTTCTGTTTCTTGTCGCAGGGGGGCTGTCCGGATGCTCACCCTGGTCATGTGTGTCGCAACAAGATTGCCAGAAATTACAGAGCACTGACATGAACAACCACGGCAGTGCCAATGATAAGCACGAAGCTAAAGCAACTCTGGTAGCGAAGGCTAACTCGAGCATTTGTGCCGATGGCACGCATCAGCATGATTGTGCTGGAGTTTTGCAAAGAAACCAGAACAGCATTTCAGCTGCTAACACCGAGACAGGAGCCCTCCTGGATGAAACCCTAAAGCACTTTATGATTTATGACTTTATGCCATGTCTTCAACATCAGAGTGAAGCTGGGGGGGAAGCTTGGTGGATTCCTCAAGAAACTTACGACTTCGAGCACTTTTTCTGACTCTGCGGCCGAGCCAAAACTCGGATGTGTTTGGGAGTAAGGGCTTACACTGCACAAGGTTCGGGCCCTATATTCCGCCAGATATCTCCGGACCATCCTAGCCGCAAGGCTTCTGGATCTGGCTCGACACCCGCAACATCCTGAAGAGCAGCTGCTTGCAGAACATGGAACGCTATAAGCATGTAAGCATTTGTGGACTATTCTTGCGATAAGGCTGGTCGTCCGGCGGTTTGTGGATTTTGTTCTTTCCACCCACGCCGATACCTGACATGTCTGCTCCCATCTTCCGCTTCGGGTCTTGAGCCCGGGATGACAAGACGAGCCTGAGACCCGAGCCACCAAGCTGACCACGAGCTTTGCAGTTTAGGGATCTGGGGTTTAGAGTCCAGAGCCTCGGGTGTAGATCTGCTAGGGCCGCTGGGGTATCAGACCGTGATCAACAAACTCAGCCTCGACTTTGCCATTCCTGCCCCATGAGGCCTGCCAGCAAGCATCAGTTCGCCTCTCGCGAGGAGGTCGGGCCGGGGATCTGAAGAGAGGCTTTAAGGTTTACCCTACAGTCCCAGAGCCAATGCGCCTCAAACCCTATTCAAACCATTCAGGCCCCAAGTTGGGCTCGGAGGGATCTCAGGCACCCTTGATGAGTTCCGGTCCACTCCGTTTGGAGTCGCATGCGCAGTCAGCGTCCCCGAAGGCACTTCGACCCTGCAGGACTCTGAAAGGTGGTCATCGTCATCATCATCATCATCATCATCATCATCATCATCATCATATATACATATATATACATACATACGTACATACATATATATATATATATATATATATGGTCATAAGATCGAGGACTCAGAGCGTCAGAGTTCGTATGAGAATTGCCAGTAAGCATACTCATGGAAAGACGAGTTTCCGAAAGCGAGGCCTCGGCCGCTGCTGCCTTGGCACGACGGGAGGCCGAGGTCCGAAAAAGCGCCAAGGGCTCCGGGAAGGCCGGTCAGTTTAGGGTTTGGGGTTTAGGGTTTGGGCTTTGGGGTTCAGGGTTTGAGGTTTGGGGTTTGAGGTGTAAGATTTCGGGCCTTTCGCTTTCCTGCATTTATCGACAAAGGGTGATTTATACTTGATCTACCTGTTTCTACATCAAGATAACACCGGTTCCTCCGTATCTGTATCTGTACATTTTATGTGCATGTGCGCATACATGTTTCTATCTATCTGTCTGTCTGTCTGTCTATCTATCTATCTATCTATCTATCTATCTATCCATCTCTCCATCTCTCTGTCTCTCTGTCTGTCTGTCTATATTTCTTTCTTTGTACCTATATGTGTTTATATATATATATACACATATCTATATGTGTATGTATGTAGATAGATAGCTAGATAGATAGATACATCGATAGATAACATATGTGATCACATGAAGCACGGGATGTCTTTCCCTTCGTCCCTGAAGGGCCTCAATGCTGACCTGCCGACTATCAGCAGCAAGCCGGTTCTCGACTTCTCTGAGGCCAAAGCGCAGGCATTCAGGGCATGTAGCCGAGGCTGACTAGAATGATCGAACTGTGGTAGCACCATCAGGTGCTGGCTCGATCATAGGTCCGATACATGCATACATGGAGTAGGGCCACTCCAGGCACACCATGACTCGACCCCCCGTCCCAGCACCTTCTATGCATCTCCTGACATACAAGCTGCTCTTGCGCAACGCCAAACCTACAGGGCCTTACCGACCAGCCCTTCAAGCTGCAGCTGCGTGTGATGCTTGTCCACAAAGTTGGCTTTGTGGTAGGAGGAGCCATTCAGTAAGAAGGATGTTAGTTTGAAGAGACAGTGGTTCCATAGATTGTGTGGCATGGGTTAAGCACTCGACTGGAAGCCCCAGTTTCCAAGCAGGCTTGGAGGGTCACCGGTATCCTCTGCGAGGTCTGGATCATTGGTGGATGCTGAGGGCCACGTGGATGTGGACGTCTCCATGCGATACTTCGAGGTCGGGAGTTTCTACGGCCGTCCCTCCACTCTGCAAGACTCGGGAATCGGGGTCCGCGTTGACTAAGACTAGTCGTCGACAGGTCATTCAAGCAGACTAGTTCCGGCTTGTTGCTCCCTCAAGGCTCCCTAACAAAATGATCCTATTCTAGCCTATAAGGCCCATATATCAGGGTCCCACATCGCATGTGCCAACTTGGTAGCAGGAATGTGATTTTCGCAAAGTGTCGGTCCTTGCTTTGCTGCGTGCTTCCACGAAACAGTGACGCCTGCAACGCCTGCTGCCAGGGTGATGAGCTCACGTTGGTTGGTGACCTCAGAGCTGCCATCGCCCAGAAGACAGGCTGCTTCGCGGAAAAGTGTAGTCTTATGGCTTTCACATCCATGTGTCACTGTTTCCTCCTCCCTCCCCTCCCCCCCTTCCCTTCCCTTCCCTTC
>CAJNDV010000935.1:0-11158 GCA_905221635.1 Symbiodinium sp. CCMP2456
TACTACTACTACTACTTCTGCTATTGTTTGGATGGTTGCATTATTGTCAGTATTCTTGTCTGTTGCTATTTTTTGCTACGTTTGCTATTACTGTTATGCCTGTTATTGTTGTTATTCTTATTATTGCTATAACGAACGATAAGCTCAAGACTTTTTCCACTCGCCATGCCTTGGACTGGCCACCGGCGGCCTATCAATGTCCCCGTCACTGGGCTCTGAGCGAAGGAAGCTCGTGTGCGATGTCGGGGAAGGCGTGTATCTCACGAAACACAGCGTTTTACTTATCGGACACCCCCAGGCTCTCAGCCTACCAGGGAAGGCTTCTCAGCATCACGAGCAGGGACATCAAGGGGCCGCAGGTGACCGCTATCTTCTCTCAGCAAACTCATCCCGACTCGCCCCCAGGGCCTCAACCATCACAGCCTGAGTCTTCAAACTATCGATATGTCCGGAACTTCAGGGCGTTTCGGGGACTGACCTTAAGGCCTGAAGACTCAGTGGCTCGGACCGGACGAAGCAACCGGAACCGATTGCTCGGATGAGTCGCAGCACTTGCAGGCATTCGTCTTGAAAGAACTGGGCACAAAGGGATCCCCTTGGCGATTGCCAACTCTGGGAGTCCATCTTCTCAGTGCCTGCTTTTCCTGGCTGCATGGGAGCGGTGGGGCGTTGGAACAGCACACCTCCAAACAAGCGCTGCTGCCGCAGATCCTGCATGCCACCACTGCACATGCTCAGCCTCAACCGCTGTTCGCGAGAAGCGCAGGTGCACTGGTGGTTTGTTGGTCTCCGAAATCTATCATATCTATTCTCTTACGACTGAAGTAGTCATCGGATCATTGAGCGGGGGCAGCAGCAGCAGCACGATGGCGCGGAAACAACTGTTGCGAAATGCGCTCAAGCTTCCTCAGCTTGATGCAACCTGGAACCCTGCTGTGCGAAACTGTTTTGCACCGACACGACGGTGCTTGGGCTTGTGCAGCCGCGACCACTCTCGCAGTTGCAGTCAGAATGCTTCGACAGCCATGGTACAGAGGATGACTTCGAGAACAGGAACACTTCATGATTAAAGGTCTGCATATTCCCTTTAATCAGCACTTAATCACAACTATATCATGACTGCCACACATCTACAGGGCTCCAGATCGCAACACCTGCCCGGGGCGGCAGCGCTTGAAAGGGCTTTTCAAATCGCGAGCAAATCGCGCAGCACTGCAGAATGTGGTCAGCTGAGGGCTGCATGCGGACAGATCTGCTGCTCAGTTGATTAACAATGCGCTGACTCACTACGATTGAGAACAGAAAAAGCATTGGAGATGCACTCTCTGCCCGACGGGCTCTGTCCCTCAAGACTGCGCCTGCATTGCTTCTCCGGATAATCGAAGAGAGCCGTGCCATTGCATCAAACAGCACGTGCCGTTCCCGAATACGAGTACCATGCTTGGGGGCTTTCTGCCGGCAACGCGCAAGATGATACACCAAGCAGCTTGTCTGTTGATCTGTTTGCCTTCTGCTCGGAGGTTCATGGGTAGTTATAAGTGGGTTAGAAGTAGGGTAGCTCTGCTGATAACCCATAAAAAGGGAACTTATAACTCTGCTTATAACTACCCATGAACCTCCAAGTGGTGCCTCCACGTCGCCTCAGAGCTCGATTACTCTGACGGTGGTCGGCTCTTTCGGATCGATTGATGTGTATGAACCTCAATCGGATCCGATCTCCCAAGTGGGGGCTTCAGAAATCAGGGCCCCCAACCTCAGCCGAAGTCGGATCCTGAAACCTACTCTGTGTTGATCTAAAGCCCCGCAATGTCGCTTGCCCGCACTTCACGCCTGGGCAGGTTCGTAGAACCGGGCTTCGCAGTCTGCACAGCCGTGGGCATCAACCCAGCTTGAACCAGCATGATGAGCCTAGGGTTTAGGGTTGTGTTTTTGGGTTTAGGGTTGCTTTTAAGTGTAGTGAGTGTCCTCTTTCTCCGTGCGCAACACAGGTCGGAAGCCTGCCTCTAGGATTTAGGGCTTAGGGTTTTGGACTCAAGGTTTACAGAAGCATCCTTGAAATGTGTAGCACTGTTGTACTGCTTGGCATCTGATCAAAACAGGACAACACAGGCTTGAGATCTAGATGATTACAGATCTCTCTTGCCCTTCTGGGCCCAAACAGGAGCAAATTCAAAGAATGGTTCCTCACTTGGGCCAGATATCTACAATTAGAAAGTATGCTAAAAGGAACAAGAGTGAAGGAAACAGGAAGTAGCGATCTGGCATACTGGTCGTCCCCGCCTACCAGTAGCTTGTCAGTTCTGCATAACATGCAGGTTCTGCGAACCAAATTTTTGAAACAAGAAGAAACGAGAAACAAGCCGTAAGGCATCTGGAAGCGAAATCGATGGTGGCAATGATGCCATTGCGGATGCATCCCATGGTCAAACGAAGACAGCTCAAACCGCAGGAGCTTCAGGACCGAAGGTTCGGATGTTGCAAGATTCATGGCTCCCAAACCCTAAACCCCTCAATCCTAACCCTAAACCCCTCAACCCTAAACCCTAAACCCTCAACCCGAAACTGTGGCTCCCCGAACCGCACATACCCAGACTGGGCCTGGACTACACCATCCTGCGTTCTGTCTTTCGAACCAGATATCCTGCAGCCCCTTCCTACACACTTGACCTCTGTGAACTCCGTCTGGTCTTATGCCGTCCCGCCGTCGACATCCGACATGGTTTGCATCCGACTTATAGTTCTGAACTTGCCGGGTGGCCCCACAAGAGCGAAGATAGTTTCAAAGGGAAGATGAGGGTTCTGGATTAGGGTTTAGGGTTTAGGGTTTAGGGTTCAGGGTTTAGGGTTGAAGTTTGCGGGGCTTTAGGGTTCGGGGCTAGGGGTCTTGGGCCGCTTCAGGAGTCCGGGCAGTGCACGGCAGAATCTCAGCGCTGACATTCTTCTACGTAGATGCTGCTCTTTGTACCACAGATGCGAAAAAGATCCACCGACTTTCTTCATGTTCATAGATACGACTGTGAACACCAGACGAATGCACCATAAACTGGCGTTGTTCATCGTGAGTACTTTCATGCGAAAACAAGGATGATGTGTCTGGCACATGCATGCCGCCCGATGCTCAAACAGAGCCGCACGATGACGGAAATCCTCCCAATATTTAAGGTTGTATTCACCATAACATTCCACATCCCGAATTATGGTTACTGAGTTACTGATAACCTGACGAAGGGCCCTGATCACGTAAGATGCCTACACCCCGAAGGAATTTGCACAGTAGGGGTGTAGCGTTCACTGGAATTGAGGATTGTGTTTAGCATGAGCTTGGGGTCTACGTTTCTGGCTTACTCTGAAAGTCTCTGAGGTCAGCCTGCTTAATCAGGCTCCTCTCTTCTGGCCCTTGTGCGGCCTAGGACGGTCTAGGACTCTGAGGCAACGATTCAAAACTCGTACCTGGACACACGGAAGAGGACTGGCATAGGCAACGCCCCATCCGGGTATGTACAGCAGACCTGTGGCTAGGATGGGGTCTGTGCGGCACAGCCGATGCCGAGAAGGCTTTGAGGACACTGCGCCTGTAACCACCGTTGGGGCAGCAATCTTGCGCCAAAGGTGCAGTGGCCCGCGAATTAAGAATCGCCATGCACGACTTTATATGGGTCCGGAACCCTCGAAGGGCGCAACGTTCAAAACCTCAACTCCAAGCAGTCATGCAAGGTCCTGTTTCAGTATACAGTACTCCCTTTGTGTGTTCCAGAACCCATTTGTTGCCGAGGGCTTACCGCGACCTTCACGGTCTTTGAAAAGCAGTAAGCAACGTCGACCTGCGCGAGAATGGGACACAGCCTTGAAACAGAAGCCAGAAAATCCTAAAACCATAAAACCCCGAACCCCGAAACTCTGGGACAAACTAAACCAGCGCCCCTAAACCCTAAACCCTAAACCCTAAACCCTAAGCCCTAAACCCCAAACCCTAAACCCTCTCACACAGTGGCTTCCCCGCGGCCTCCTGCGCATAGTCGGAAGTCGCTGCGCTCTCAAAGCGGCAGCGCCCCCGTCTTTAGCGATCCTGGCTTCGTGTCACCCAGAAACAGAAAGCCTAACAGGGTTTAGGGGTTAAGATCAACAGTTTAAGGGCCTTACTAGCCAGAATAGGGTTTTCGTAATTCGTAATCTAGTATAGCATAGATTATATAGGGACTGTAAGGTGATAGTATTTCCCATATGCTTCAGGCCCGTGGATTAGACTTCAGAATGAAGGGCTCTACGTGAGTTTACAAGGCCTTAAGACTGTTTTACAGGCTCATTGAGGGCATGATGCACGGATTCACAAGGCTGTTTATCCAAGCATACTGCTTGATTGAGGAAATTAGAGGGCTCTCTGAGAAGTCACGTGAACCCTAAATCCTAAACCCTAAACCCATAAACCCTAAACCTTAAACCCCTAAACCCTAAACCCCTAAACCCTAAACCCTAAACCCTAAAACCTAAAACCCCGGTAAAGACCACAAACCGACTCCGGGGCCTCAGCCTCAGTTCTTGCGGCTGCGGTTCTGGCGATACCTCAATGGTTTAGGGTTGAGGGTTTAGGGTTTAGGGTTTCAGGGTTTAGGTTTAAGGGCTTAAGGGTTCAGGGTTTAGGGTTTAGGGTTTGAGGTTTAGGGGTTTAGGGTTTAGGGTTTAAGGGCTTAAGGGTTTAAGGGCTTAAGGGTTTAAGCGTTTAAGGGCTTAAGGGTTTAAGGGTTTTAGGGTTTTAGGGTTTAGGGTTTAGGGTTGAGGGTCAAACGAGGTCACATAACGGCTTTAGCACATCCTGCCGGTTTCGAAGGTGGCCCACCCAAGATTCGGACCTTTCTTGGCAGTACACAGATGGCTCAAGGGCTCAGGGTTTAGCGCGTGGTTCACAACCGATGAACCTTAGCGGTGAGTGCATGTGAGGGCTCCTGAAGGGCGCAACGGCAACGGACTTACCCTCGCTAAATGAATGCCAGCAACGGCGCCTGCACGTGTGCAAAGGCCCTGCCCCAGCAAAGCCTGAAATCCCCAGGCACCAAAACTTTCTATACCACCCCTTGCAGCCTTAATTGCCCGAGCTTGACACTCAATTCATGGCAACGGCAGAGTCACACTGGCTTTCCCTGCGTGTACACGAGTCAGCCACATCCTCCCGTCCCGGACTTAGGCTTGCTTTCGGCAGCGCTCCGTCCTGTAGATGAAGAGAGGAACCCTAAACCCTAAACCTTAAACCGATGATCATCCTTGCCGGGTCTTGCCCATGATTTTTCTCGCTCTTTCGCAGTGATATGAGGACCTCCTCGCGCGTGCTTTCTGACTGTCAATGCGGGCTCTCCAATTGAGAAAGCTTGTCGCTCGTTCTAGCATGCGTAGCATGCTCCGATGAGAGCATTCGACGGAGGAGTTCCTCTGACCAAGCGCCGCGTTCAGCACGCGCTCTTTCTCGCCCTGCTCGCGCCGGCGAGCAGTCACAGGTGCACGCATGGAAGAGTCGAAGCGAGGACATGCGTTGTCATTATGGCCACACTACTGTCTTTGCGGCCTGCTGAGCTTCACGTTTCAAGGAAGATCGTCTTCCGACTCGATGCTCTACAGTATGCGTTTGCCTTTCTTGGTAGGTCCCGGCCAGCATAGCTTCGAACCCTGTCCCTGGACGCGAAGTGAAGGGGTGCACTTCCAATTCAACGTTATTCGCGGCCGCACATTGGTCCCAAGCGGTCGGGCGTCATCACCTAGGGCACAACACATATGCGAACCACCAGACCTTCGCAAGAGGCCCGGACCATGTCCGGGCTTTCGTCAAACACTTTATCGTGAGCCTCGCGGTTCAAATACTTCTATATATTGAACCGTATCACCAACCTACTTACTGTGAGCACCCTTACTCAAATGCTTGAAATTGAGTTTTGATGTCTCAAGGACTGTCATGTAACTTCTGTGTGTGCTGGACAGCTCGCATGGGGGGGATCATAATGCAACCAATACACAGAACATGTCTAAAGTTGTGGGACCCGATGAGTGGGAGCGTACTTGTCTGTTTCGAAGCTTAGCTGCTTACCAATGAGTATTTCCTATAGCGGAGCTAATCGCGCACCCTAAACCCTAAACCCAAACCCCTACCCCTACACCGAAGCCCCCCCACCCAACCCTAAGCCCTAATCTCTAAACCCGAAACCCTAAACCCCAATCCCTAAACCCTAAACCCTAATCCCTAAACCCTAAACCCTAAACCCTAAACCCTAATCCCTAAACCCTAAACCCTAAACCCCCCCACAGCACCAGGCGTCCGCACTGAGCTCGCGAGAGCCGTGGCTGCAGTCCCAAGGGGTCCGCAGAGAAGAGCTCCGGGGTCTCCACGCCAAGGATCTCCTTGCTGCGGGGACGTCATAGCATAGTATATTATAGTCTAGTATAGTATAGTATAGTATAGTATAGTATAGTATAGTATAGTATAGTCTAGTCTAGTCTAGTATAGCATAGTATAGCACAGTATAATATAGTATAGTAAAGTATAGTATATTGTAGCATAGTATAGTATAGTATGGTATAGCATGGTATAGCAGAACCACGGATCAGGCTTTAGAGACCAGAGTTTAACTCTATTTGCATGTTATGCATGCACCGGTGCTGAACCCCGTCTCACCACCTCCATCGTCATCGTCCTACTTGTAGAAGCGCGACCACCGTCGCTGTCAAAATCACCAGCCCCATCATCATCAGCCACACCGTCGCCATATTGGCGATGGTGTTATCATCAACTACCTTGGTGAATAAACGTATCGGACAGGTTTTGATCTGTACATACATATGCACATACACGGGCAGACATACACGTATGCAGACAAGCATACGTACAGAATCACAAACAATCATAAAGGTCATAAGTACATATGCCGACACACAGAAGTTAATGTGAATGTATCGACACGAATCGCCTAGCATTGCTGCACTGAATTTGTGATTAGTACGAAGCTCGCCTCTAGTGCTCTCTATCACGTTTCCTAAATTCGGCAATATGCCTGAAATCTACATCAGAGACCTTCGATCAAGCGGCACGTGAAGGCCGCCGGAAAATCCTCTCAGACTCCTCCACCTGTGCTGTCGAGATGACATGCAGACTATCAACCAGTGACATGGGTGGTTTACTGGATTAGTGTGACTATCGAGGTTTCCAGTAAAGCACGGCATAGGAAGTGAATAGGAAGGTTTCGGTAGCGACGCTAAGCAGTTAAATCTTGCTTGTTCGCGATGTCGTCGGCACAATCGTCCTGATTACCAACAGTATAAAGCATCATCAGCAGCAGCATGCTGATGATGATCATGTTGCCAATGACGAACCTCTTGCTGGTAATGATGGTGATGTGACATTGGGCGATGGTGCTTGTGATGGTAGTGGTGAAGCTTCTAATCGTAATGTCGAGCTGATGATTTAGGTTGGAGAGGGGTACATCATCATCATCACAGCAGCAGCAGCAGCAGCAGCAGCAGCAGCAGCAGCAGCAGTAGGTGCAGCAGCAGTAGGTGCAGCATTACCACCACACTCAGCAGCAGCGGCATCATCACACCATCACCATGACTACTGTCACCGCGACCACAATCACGACTACTTTCATGTTACAACTATTTTCAGTGGTGGTTGTCTCGCAGTCGTACCAGTAGCATTGTAGTACCGTTTGTAGCAGACGCTGTGGCAAGGGTAGTGGCAGGAGCAACAGCAGTAGCAGTAGAAGTAGTCGTCGTCGTCGCGGTCGTTGTGGTCGTAGTCGATGTACTCGTAGTAGTCGTACAACGACGACGACGACGACGACGACCACAACAACAACAACGACGACGCTCGGCCGCTATGTAAACGCGCGACGTGCGTTTTATATGGCCTGCGCGGCACGAATGGCATGTCAGCTCATGGGAACATGCTTGTTTACCCGTTTGCTCCATGGTTGTACGCTTTTCGATTTCAGATGCAACGGCAGAATTTCTGACCTACGTTTTGCGTGGCCTGCATGGGACCAAACCCATGTGTTGCACGCGGAAGTCTCGAAGATGGTCTCTGTGGCTCTGCTGTTTTCCTGCGGGAACCCAAAGAGAAAAATTGCGTTTTACTGTGGGAATGTGGTGAACGCAAATTGTACAAGCATGTGTTTGTTGCTTGCGTTTGTGTCGTTTCGCGTGGCTGGTATGGGACAAAAGCCGTGTTTCGCACGACAGAAAGGCGAACTTGGCAGAATCAAGATGACGAGAAAGACAGTGACGGTGCAGAGGAAACACAGACGAGGATGAAGAGGGGAGGACGATCAGGATGATGACGGTGATGACGAGGGCCGACGCTCTGGCGGGATGGGGTCGGAGTGGACGTTATGACGGTTCGGGCATGGACGCTCTGGCAATGGGATGGGGTCGGAGTACAGTATTTATTACGGAACGCAGTCAGAATGACCTGGGCATGAACGCTCTGGCAAGGTCAGCCGAAGTACAGGAAACACTCTAAATACCGATGGCTTCGGAACTGACAGCAACGAAAACACCGAGGGCTTCGGCAGGTGAGAAAACTGCGCATTTGGAGGCGCTGGGAACACCGACGGCACCGACATATTCGGCACATGAAGCAGAGGAAACGCTTTAAATACCGATGAAATCGGCATGTCGGTTTTGCGCGTTTACATGGGGTCCGAGGCAAATAATTACGACTAATTCTCATGCTACTGCTACTGCTACTGCTACTGCTACTGTTATTGCTACTGCTACTGCTACAGCTACAGCTACTGCTATTGCTACTGCTACTGCTGCTGCTACTACCACCACTAACACGTGTACGAAAAGGTATTGTACGAACGCGAGTACTAAACAAAACCGAACACCAGCTCCAGCGTCTGCGCCTCGAGCCGCGTCGCCTCGTCCACTTCGAAGGCGGAGCGTGCGCGGGGAACGAAGATATCCTCTGAGCTTTCGCTGTCCATGAAGCGTTGAGGGTTTGGGGCTTAGTGCAGGTGTGAAGAAGTCTTGAACACGGGTTTCTCAAAATAAGCTGACATCTTTCCATACCTGTCTGGCTGAAAGATGTGTACACTCGCCCAGAACTTCCAGAACCCTCGCAAGCTTTGCAAGAGCCGGCAAAGTTATCAGCCAAGCGTCGAATGCAAAGCAAACGATTGCATGGATCACATTGCGCGAGAAGCGGTCGTCCAGCCCTTGCGACTGCATTCTGAGACTGGGCGAAGGCATGGAACATCCTAAGGAATATGCATAGCAAACATGAGAAAGAAAAAACATCCACGAGAACCCAGATGCATCTACCCTCTACGAGGTGTACACAAACAACGTGCAACAGTCATCTCATCCTCGTCATTATGTCGATGTCATTCGGATGTGTTTGTGCCATTACACCTCAAGATGCTTGGCCGTCAACACATCGCACCAACAGCACCCCATCCCAGTGTCTAGATTCTTGGTTGAGAGCTACGAGTTTGCTGTAGTCGTGCAATCATCCTGCTCGCAGTGGTTGCTCTCTGCACGGAACCAGCCCTGGTCAAGCATCTCGACCTCCAGTCGTTTTGGATGCACTTCAAAAGATGCATCTTCAACATTTCGGGTATTTCTGAGCCTTCTGGTGATCCAGTACGAACTGCAAACCGGATCCCTTGTGTCGATGAGCAAACTGGGAACAGCACGAAGAGCCGGGAATTCGAACTACTTCACCCTTCACCCTGGGGCACAAGCTGAATCGGATGGAAACGAGATCATCTGGAACAACAACGACAGCGATGGGCGAAGGGCACTTAAAAGTTGATAGCTGCCAGGGATCCCACGACATCGCGCAAGATTCGGAATCGAAGGCACGGGCTGCGCAAGGCGTGCACCTCAAGTGCCCGGGAGAGTCGGAATATCATCGAAAAATCAATCCTTTAGGGTTTAGGGTTTAGAGTTTAGGGTTTAGGGTTTGGGGTTTAGGGTTTAGGCACTTCCTCCCATTTTACACCATGGGCACTTTGCTAATTTGCCCTGCCGTCTGGCAACACCTGACAGCAACTGTTTCCAGGCCTCCAGAGCTAGAATCTACAGGGCATGGCATGGAAGAAAGCGAAAACAAACAAAGTCAAGCGAAACAACACCAAGACCAAGGACGGGTTTTGCACACTGTTGGATGCAACGCTGGGGATCCTTTTTATGTCCCGAACTTGAAAACCCTGCACCCCCAAAGCATCCTAAACCCAGGAACCTGAAACCCCTAAACCCTTCACCGGAAACCCTAAGCTGCAAACCCCCAAACCATCCTAACCCCTAAACCCCTAAAACCCTCAACCCGAAACCCTAAACCCTAAACCCTAAACCTAAACCCTAAACCCCAAAGCCCCTTTAAGCTTTACTGAGGATTCCACCACCTCACAGAGCTCCCTCACATAAGCCTCGCCGTCCTCTGCATCCCTGGCAAAGGAGATGTTCAGGGTTTAGGGTTTAACTGGGGGAGTCCCCCAAAGCCCTAAACCCTAAACCGTTAGGGGAGTTGGAGGGTTTAGGGTTTAGGATTTAGGGCTTAGGGTTTAGGGAACTAATGTACTTGTCCCCCACCAACCCCATTCAGTAGATTGTTCGCTGCTGTGCGATGGAACCCCCAAGTACATTATCTCGGCTGGAATGTCCCACATAAAACAAATATACCGGGATTCCTACTGGGCCCATAGGAACAGCCGGAAACTTCGAACACCCAGGCATCGATGTAACACCCCCCCCCAGTAGGTTGGATTGGTGGTAAGCCGGAGGGCTTGCTTTGGTGTTTAGGCTTTAGGGCCTCAGGGTTAGGTTTACGGTTTACGGTTTAGGGTTTAGGGTTTAGGGTTGAGGGTTTAAGGTTGAGGGTTTAGGGCACCAAAGCTTCAACCCAAATAAGCAGCTCTTGACTGCAAGGGGGGCGGCTTCATCCCAAGTTGAAGAACCCCGCTTGCGGACCCATGAGCTCAAAAATGCCCAGGGGGCCCCAATTCCCAAGATCCCGACACCCGGAATCCTGAAACCCTAAGCCCAAACCCCTAAACCCTAAGCCCTAAGCCCTAAACCCTAAACCGTTTAGGGCTGCGGGGTTTCGGTGGTGTGGAGTTTAGGGCTTTGGGTTTTTGGGCTCTTCGACTGCGGGGTCCGGGACCCAGGGATTCTA
>CAJNDV010000936.1:31463-50378 GCA_905221635.1 Symbiodinium sp. CCMP2456
AGGGCTTAGGGTTCCTTCAAAGGGTTCATTTAGGGTTTAGAGTCCGACAAAGGGTTCATTTAGGGTTTGGGGTTTGGGGTTGCAGTCAAAACCAGGGTGATTGAATGGTATCAAACGCGGTATCATGCAACAGTGTGGAAAAGCTCCTTTGGCTTTATGCAACAAGGAGTTCACGCCCCGTTTTCTCGAGAGATCTGCAATGTCGGAGGTAGCCATGAGTTTCTGTTCGCATGGCCCTAGGAAGGAGGGACCCTTACAGGGACCCTTAAAGTTCACTTTTAACAGAACCCTAAACACCAAACTCTACATGAACCCTTTATGGGAACCCTAAACCCTAAATGAACCCTTTATAGGAACCCTAGGCCCTAAACCCTAAATCAACCTTTGAAAGGAACCTTAAACCCCAAACCCTAAACCCCTAAATGAACGTTTTGTAGGAAGCCCATCCGGCAGACCCGACACGATGAAAAAGTTTTCAGGGCGAAGTCCCTTTAGAGAGTTATGCAAGTTTAAAGCTTGGGATCTAGGAATCTAGGGCTCAGGGTTTGGGATTGAGGGTTCAACAGGGTGTGAGAAGGGCTCCATCGGGTTTATTAAGCCTTGGACTATAAGCCCTAGACCCTAAACCGTTGAATCGGAGCTTCATGGGGTCCAGCACTGGTCTATTCGGCGACGTCTTTGGAGGCGTTGGGAGGCAGGGAAGTTTCAAGAGAGGCTCCAGAAAGCCCTATAGGGTTCAGGGTTTGGGGTTTAGGGTCGGTCAAGGCATAAGATGTTTTAGAGCTTACAAAGGGCTTACATTCTCCTGTCGGGTTGAATCTACGGGCTTTGAAAGGTCCCTATAAGTAAGCTGTTTATAGGGATTCTTTTCCTCGACCTACCAAAACCTACTTTCTTGCAGGGTCCCTGTGAATTCCATATCAGAGTTTATAATGAGAACCCACGACAAAGTAGGTTCTGGCAGGTTAAGGTAGGGTTCATGCAAAGGTCACTCCTATAGGCTCTATCTGAAGCCGCCTTTAAACGGGTCCTATACGAGGGGAACAGGAGGAAGGGTTTATAGGGTTCAGGGCCTTGTAAGATTCTATTCTATCACATCTTGAAAGCCCTAACCCCAAAAGGTTCTGCAGGTCGTTTACACTTCTAACATGAGTCGAATGTGTCGGGTTCCAGTGGGCCTTACGAGCGTTCATGCATTAGACAATGCCTGTTTAACGGGCTCCATATAGTGCTAGCGCTATGAAGAATCGGGGTTTCGGGTTCAGGGTTTAGGGTTTAGGGCTTATAGGCTTTAGGGATCTTTAGGGTGTATTATAGGGCTTATAGGGTTTAGGGTTCAGGGCCCCCCGGCTAGGCTTCTCATGTCTCATGCGTCCCAATCTTAAAGCCATCATGCTAGTCACGCGAAAAGCGTATGAACATGGACACATAGACACCGTCACCAGCAGGACATCCGTTTGCCGGTGTGAATCTGGCAATCCTTGTTGGTGGCTTCGTGCCATGCGATCCGGAAACCGCCCGTCCCTGAGCCTGGTGGTCACGGAGGGGGTCTGAGTCAAGCAGCACCCGCAGATCAGCGGTGCCTGTCTCATCCAGCGGAATGCGGTGACGCACCGCGCCATGTCTCAGGAAGCCCAAAACCCTTAAATCCTTACTAACCTGTTTAAGGGAACACTAAAACCCGAACTACATAATCCAAACAAGGAACTCTTCAAGGAACCCCTAAACCCTGCAAGGAACCCTTAACAGAAACCGTAGGCCACTTCGCCGTAAACAGTCAAATCCTATAAACCCTAAACCCAAAATCCTAAACCCGAAACCCTAAACCATAAGTCCTAAACCCTACATCCTAACTCTAAATCCTAAACCCTAAATCCGAAACTCTAAACCCCAAGCCGAAAACCGTCCGTCTCCAGAAAGGCTTTGGGCCTGCCCGCGCGTGGAAGACGGCGCCAGAGTGTGTGCCGCACCTGGGGCTTCTTTATGGGCTCTCTAAGGGTTTAGGGTTTAGGGTTTAGGGGTTTAGGGTTTAGGGTTCAGGGGTTTAGGAGTTTAGGTTTTAATGTTATAATGATTCTGGCAGGGTTCTGTAAGGATTTATAAGGGTTTCAATAGCAGAGTGCGTAACCGTTTTGGGGGTACTATAACGTTCTATAAGGGCTTAGAAGGGTTTCGGGTTTAGTCGTTTGGGCTTGGGTTTGGTGTTCGATTGAGTTAGGGTTTAGGGCTTTAGGGGCTTCGGGCTTTATAGGTTTAGGGCTCAAGGTTTAAGGGCTTAAGGCTATAGGGTTTAGGGTTTTAGGGGTCTGCGTTTAGGGTTTTAGGGCACTTATAAGGGCCTTATTATGAGTTTAGGGGTAATTATTTAGGGTTCAGTCAACTGAAATCACGGTTCCATAAAGGCTCCATAACAAAAGGACTACCGCGGAACACTCCACAACCATCGACTCCCATACCCCTGTAGCAGTAAAGGAAGATTAAGGAATACTGCCGACATTAGGATAAGGAACCTAAACCCTAAACCGCCATGATTTGCTATTCCCAGAAAGTTTTTACCCAGTGAACCTCCACAGCTTCGTCAGCTTACAGGCAGGACACAAAGAGGCTGGACAGATTCCCTCGCAGCACGGGCAGGTTTGGAAGATGAACTTATTGGTGTTCTCGTCGAGGATTGCCCTGTGCCAGTTTCGTCTGCCATGGCAGCTTTTCCAGTGAGACATGACTGCGACACCACGTCTGAGAACCAGTATGCAGCAGGCACAACAAGTAATCATGCTTCTTTCACTCTCAGAGTGACCATGCAAGTGTGGAGGAGGCTCCTCTGAGATCTCTGCCGGCTGGTACCCTAAGGCTCCACGTACCAATGAAGTATATTCTTAGGCCCTACAGTGCCTAAGTAGCAGCCCCACCAAGGCCTAGGTTAGGTACAGACTATATTCGTACCATGGAGCCTGAAACCCAAAACCCGATGGAACCCGAAGAGACACCCTTCAGGGAACCCATTGAAGAGCACAATCCAGGTCGTTGTCGCTCGAGTGCTTATGGGTTCGAGTCTTGGGGTTTAGGGTTCAATATAGGGGCCTTGAAAATTAGAACAGGGTTTTGGGGTACTTTATCCTATAGTCATTATAAGGAACACCCTAAACCCTAAACCCTAAATCCTAAATCCCAAACCCCTATTCTAACCATTGAGCCCCTATAATATAAGGGTTTGAGGGTTCGGGGCTTAGCTCAGACCCATGAAAGGCGCCAGCATTTTTGGGACCGAGTCGACGGGCTCCTGGAAGGGTTCTATAAGGGTTTGGGTTTAGGGTTTAGGGTTTAGGGTTTAGGGTTTAGGGTTTAGGGTTTAGGGTTTAGGGTTTAGGGTTTAGGGGCCTTAATGATTAGGATAGGGTTTGGCGGCCCATAATGCTATACTTATAATAAAGGACCTCATACACCAGTGTTGGTAATTATTTAGGCCCCTAAATTAGCACGTTTTCCACACCCTTGTTAAACATTGAAGAAGGCCCTTCGAAGTATTCTTCAAACCCGAACCCATTGAAACCGGGGACAGTCTGAAGTTAAGTGGACCAAGCCACGGCTTGCAGCACCCTTCCCTCGGTGCTGACCTCAAGGCTGTCGTCCTGCTTGAGTCTCTAGTTTCTTGCTTTTGTTCTGTTTCAACAGCCTTTCTCAAATCTCTTTCAGAGTGCTTTTAGGGTGCTTTTAGGATATAGGATTTGAGGCTTGCCGTGATGTTGCGTGCAGCAGTGAAAATTATGCAGCATGGACGGGAGTGCTCGGTGCTTTGCGACATGCAGCAATGTCTCGACCCTGGAGTCTTAGAGGTCCAGCAAATACACCCACCCCATGCCGCCAAGGTGGCCAAGCCACCCAAACTTACTCTGTGTAGAGCGTCGAAGGACGCACCCGAACAGAGCAGGGCACGGAAAAACGGTCTAAGTGGCCTCTCGCGCTTTTGAAATCTTTGCCGGGCACCATGGCCTCTGAGGCCCTTGAAGCTGTTAAACGACTTTGTTGACTCTGTGCTTTGGATTTTTTTGGAGGCTCGCTCCTAGCTCCCGACTACGGGCTTGTGGAGCTCGTGCGGCATGGTTTAGGGTTGAGGGATGTTGAGGGTGGACTTTGGGGGCCTTGTCTCCGTTTCCGCTTTGGAGGTTCACCACTACCACTACAAGCGAGTACAGCGAGCTGAGCGTGGGCCTGAGTAAGGCTTTTCCATATATGCACTGCCGCAATCCTGCATGACCTTCTGATTCTTGGATGGTGCACCGAGTCTGTTTGCCAAGGAAACGAAATTCTGAACCCTTAAACATTTAATTTAATCATTTAAGGTTAGATTCCTTGAGCGCCAGATTCCTTAAATAAGGAATCTAGCGTACATCATGATGAGTATTGAGCATCCAGAGTATCCCTCTGCAGTTGGCCCTCACTGCTCCGCTCCTCTAGTAGCGGCACGAGGACATCCACCGGCAGCTTGCAAAGCAAGCCTTGTTTGCAGAATGCTTCAGCTGTGTAGGACAGGGCCTTCAAACCGTCTTGTGGCACAAGGCATATTGTGCTATATTCGAAAAGGGACCAATACGGAATACTACTACTGACTATTAGTCGTTTTTCCGACACTGTTGGTTTTGCGACAGCTCCTCAACAAGCAGGGCATCCTGACCCCTCTTTTTCCAGCCGAAAAAGCATAACTAAGCCTCTTTATCAACAAAGACAAGCATAAGGGTGCTGCTGTGGGCTTTGGGTTTTACAGGCTTGGGCGTTGGGTCGAAGGAGGCTTGTGGCTTCCGGCGTAGGACCTCACCAATTTCTGGGCACTTAAGGAAATAGGCTGAACAAGTCAGGAGAGCGGCTGCTGGTCTGTTCTCAGAAGCAGGGTCCATGCATGACATCACCGCCAATTCTGAAGCAATGACGCCAGAACCAGAAGCCGGGTTCAGTGCTTCACATTCGTATAGCCTACCTGGCTAGGTCTGGGGACAGCACGGTGTGGGTGCCGGTTCAGCGTCTATCGGTTCTTCCAGTTCACAGCTGTGTGTTACAAGCAATTTCAAGTCCAGGGCCTCTGCCCTGGCTTGACACTTGAGGGTTTCAAGGCTTTTAGGGTTTCAAGCTTAGGGCTTAGGACATCGAAGCCAAAGTAACATGCATTTTAGTCTAGCGAGCTGCTGACCATTCTGCGAGTGCAGTCTACTGCTCCGAAAGACCCACGTTTATAAAATGGCTGCTGATGGCGGGGGGCTTCTTTAGATGGCCGTACAGTCTTCACGGGTCCTTCCACATGAGGATCCTGCTACCGGGGAGTCCTTCTCAAGGTTCCGAACGGTCTCCGTGCATCTATCTATCACACAGGCATAGAACCCTAGGCATTTCGCAGGCGGCCAAAAACTGAACAACTCTGGGCTCTGGCCTGAAAGACCAAATCTTACTTACACGCAAGCACAAAGGAAACGGCATTCATCTAAACACACACCCTTTATCCTAAACTCTTAAACCTCAACCCTGAACTATGAGCCTTAAAACCTATTCGATCTCACTTGCTTGCAAAGGCACCCAAGGAGGCCGGGGCATCGCACAGCGTACCGAAGCCGCCACGCACTACCTCCCCCATATTAAAGGGTCCTAAGTACCTATACGGGGGGGATACTTTCCCAAATGAAAATAGTAGTTCCTATTATAGGAACCCTACATTCTACTTTTCAAGTGCTTAGGGCCCTTTAATTCTATGAGATTTGTCTCTCGGTTAGGGTGTTTTAGGGTTTGATTCTTTCGGGGCTCCGGGTTTCAGCCTTCTGTTGGAGTAACGACTGCCTGATGGAGACGCCCAGCCTTCTTCCATCCTTCAGCTTATTGCACAATGCAATCCTGGGTTTGATGATTCTTCCTCATCTTCCTCCTTGTTTGAGGTCTTCCTGTCGGCCTTCCAACCTTCTTTTGTTCTGCCCTTCGGCTTTGTTTTCACTGAGTCCTCAACCGACCTTTCCCGCTCCTAGCGCATGAGCGCGGTGGTGACGGCCTTGCATCTGCTGGAGGTGCCGTGCCCTTGTCACTTGTTAGCCGTCGCTGTTTCCCGTGTCCGGCTTTGCCTCTTTCCAGTAGTAAACATTGCCATCGCGATCCTAAATTTATGCCCGTTACCCTAAACCCTAAACCCTAAACCCTAAACCCTAAACCCTAAACCCTAAACCCTAAACCCTAAACCCTAAACTCTATTCTTCACCCTGAACCCTAAAGCTGGTAAGCCTGCAGGAGTCCACGGCATCTAAGGATCACGTAATCGCTGCAGGTTCCCATTCTGGGAATGATATGATGACGTAATATAGGGGCCGTAATAATTACAATAGGGTGTGGTAAATTATGCTATTATTATTGTTATTATTGTTATTATTGTTGTTATTGCTATTTTGTTATTATTTTTGTGAGGAACCCCCAAAACCCTGTTCTAATTTTTGAGGCCCCTATATTACTGAGACCCTTTTTCCTCCGAGTTTGCCACTAAAGACCTGCCCGAAGGGTCCGAAATATCCATTCATGGGGGATACTCTGTAGTTTCATGAGTCTGATTCCTATTGTAGGAACCCTACATTCTACTATGTAGGAGCCCTACGTTCTACTATACAGGTGCTTTGGACGCCCTGGGTTGTTTTGTTGGAATGATCCACGGAGCAGGGTTTTGTACATGTTTTGGGGCTTCTCTACGAATTTATGCGAAGGGACCCTTGAAGGAATCGCCCTCAAGCCTTAGATTCCTCTAAAGCCGGAGATCTCTCAGCAACTTAGCCCCAAACGTTAATAGTAATCCCTGAAGCCTAAACCCTAAAGCACTAAAGCCTAAACCCTCATGATAACCCATATATACTCTCGTAGACCCTTATGACAGAGTGGAGAGGCCGACTGCCGACTTGAAGCTCACCTTTCAAGTGCTTTGAGTCTACAAACCCTCTAGGGTTTAGGGTTTAGGTCAGTTTAGGGTCTAATTAGGGAAGTTCATGGTTTAGCTGATCAAGGACGTTTAGTGGGGTTTAGGGTTAAGGCTCCATTCCATACCTCGGGAGAGTTTAGCCGAGACCCTCCATCTACCCTCTATTAAGGCCCTAAATACCCTTAATTTGGGACCATATACCCCTATTTGAGGGTCAGGATCTCAATGTCCGGAATCCTGAAGCTCTTCCGGCCCAAAGAACCGACCCTGTGAAGCCCCCAACTCAAGATCTGAAACCCGGAACCGTAAACTTAATATAGGGGCCTAAATCATTACCATTATTATTTTGGGCGGTCCTTATTATAAATTAAACATATCGGGCCCCAAAACCCTATTCTAATTAATAAGTTCCCTATAATGCATGGCTGACGCGACCGCACAATTCGGCCGTCGATGCTTTTAGTCTACACAACAGGCACGAGAACTGCTAGGGTTCAAGGACTGGGGCACCCAAAACCAAGATGCTAGACCGTTTACCGGCTTGGGGTGGCTATACTAAACCCTAAACCCCTGTTTGTAGAAGCAAGATGGCCCCGGTCTCGTGCTCACGTGAGTAACAGATGGGCGTGCGAGGCACTGTGGCATCGTCGGCATCCTCCATCTCCCTTTCCACAGGGCCGAGTTGGTCGGAATTCGCTCCAAAAGTGCCGAAAGCTGCATTTGGCACAGCTACAGTGGCATTTGCCACGTTGAAGCCGGGAAGCTAAACGTCATGCCTGCCCATGAAGCCATAAGGCGTGTTTGGCATGAGGAACCCGCGAGCTCCATCGGACCGGTAGCGAACTGTGTCTGCTACACTCAGCGGGATCCTAACCCCATAACGTATAGCCATTTGCCGCAAGAACTCCACCCGCAACGGTGTCAATGTATCAACATTGTCCTCCTGAGAGCGATCGACGCATATCTCTCGCCTGTAGCGTTGTTCGATGACAGTCAGATCCACGGCAGTGTCTCCAACTATTATATTCGTGTACCGCAATCCAAGCCCACCGCGACTCGAGCTGAGCAGCATTTCAGACTCCAGAGTTTCTTTGAAGAAAGTGGCAACAACGCCACAGACTCTGAAAAAACAGCTCAGAAGTCTCTTTCAGCGTATGCGATGCTTTTCTCGCCTGGCTGGGACCCGAGACAGCATCAGTTTTTCAGGCAGTTCTCACAAACGCTGAGATGCCTCTGCTCCCTAACCATGGTTGAGCGCCTTTAATTAATCTAGTCTTTGCCGCGTAGATGCGGCCCGACGTCAGACCCTGACCAGACGGAGACCGAACGAGCAAGCCCTAAACCCCTAAACCCTAAGCCCTAAACCCTTACTAGGATGAATGGCTTTGGGGGTTTAAGTTCTCAACCGTGACACCCAGAAGGCTCAGTCTGCCAATCATCAACCCTTGAACCCTCGACCCTCACCCCGCTACGCAAAGCCTACACCCAACATGTTTAGGGGTCCCGTTTAGGAACCCTTAACAGGAACCCAACACCCGGTTCGAACCATTCTAGCACCCCTTAGAAGAATCGGAAACCCTAAACCCTAAACCCTAAACCCTAAACCCTAAGCCCTAAACCCTAAACCCTAAAGTCTAAGCCCTAAGCCCTAAGCCCTAAACCCTAAACCCCATCATCCAGGCCTCCAAGCACCGGTCTTTAGCGGCTCGGAAGTCCTACGGACAAAGACTTTGCTTCAAAGAGGGTTGAGGATTAGGGTTTAAAGGTTAATGGGTTTAGGGCTACGGGTTTAGGGTGTAGGGTTTAGGGTTGAGGATTTAGGGTAGGGGGTTTGGAGTTTGTGGTGTAGCGTTTGGAGCCCTTGAAGGAACCCGCAAAAGAGTGCGTGCAGAAACTCTTCGTTCCAGGAAAAGGCCCGACTCCAGGATCGGGTCCACGACCCTTTCCTCTTCCTCGCCGCCCTCGCCGCCCTCCAACTTCCGTTTTTTGGAAGCCGACGAGCCAAGCACAACGACTGGCGGCTCCGGCTCCTGAAGAGCCGCCTCGATTGCCTCGCGAGTTTCGTGGAATCCTTCAAGGAGTCATTGAAGGAACCCGTACGGGTTCCTAAAAGGGCAACCCATAGGGGCGTTTTTTTCTCTCAGGTTCCTGTAGAGATCGGCCCAGTGCCGAAATTTCAAGCCAGTATAGGCTTTAGGGCCCTGTCGGGTTTCAGTACTTCGGGTTTAGGGTTGTGTGTTTGTTGAGGGTTTAGGGGTTTAGGGCTTAGGTTCTATGGCTTAGGTGTCCATTCTTTTTGTGATTTCCCTCTCAGGGTTGGTAGGAATTCTTAGGGGGGGTGATGGGCTTGGGGGGTGTATTGTACTGTCATTAAGTCGGGGCCATAAGATTACAAGGAAATCTTATTGCTGATTGAACCGAACCCCCCCCAATATAGCAGACAAAAACTAGCGTTGGGGTATCCCATAACCCTCTCTTGGCAAAGCCAATCAAGTAGTGGGAGTTTCATTGTTCAGGGCTTGTTACCTCACGGTTTTCGTCGCGTGGCCGTCCTGTCCTAACACCTACACCTTCAACGCGAAACCTGCAAACAAGCCAAACGAACTGCAGCCAAAAGTTGTCTGTCTCAGAGCCATGGCTCAGGTTTTAGGGTTTAGGCCAACGGTAACCGAATGAGGAAGAAAAGCTCACGACAGGATAAACTACAGGCATCATTGCAAATTGTATAGCACGTAATATGATGATGTAGAACTCGCTTGGCTCATGGCTTTATAACCCAACCCAACAGTGTTTTTGTCATCATCAAACCCTAAACCCCAAGTTGTAAGTGCCCTAAGAACCGCAATGGAAGTAACAGTGTTCATAATCCTTTGGGTTCTACCATAACAAGAACCTGAAATACCGAAGAACACCAAAGTCAGCCCCATTAAAAGCATCTTGAAGCACTAAACCCTATACTCCTAAACCCCTGAACCCTCTTTAAAAGCTGCTCGAAGCCCTCGTCCTCGGAGCTCCCTCCCAAGAGTTGCGAGAGGTAGAGCAGACTAGCAGCTGTGCCTTAGCGCAGAGGACAGTCGGGTTTAGGGTTCAGTGTGAAGGGTTAAGGGTTCAGGGTTTAGGGTTTAGAGAGGGTCCAGGGTGAAGGGTTTAGAGTGAAGGGTTTAGGGTTGAGGGTTTAGAGTGAATGGCTAAGGGTTTAGGGTAAAGGGTTTAGGGTTAAGGGCTTAGGGTTTAGGGTTTAGGGTTAGGAGACGTTCAGGTTAAGGGCTTGGATCTTGGGCGTGTAGGGTTCAGAGTGTAGGGTCAAGGATTGCGGGGGTAGGGGCAGGGGGTTCAGGATTTGGGACAAGATTGGGTATCAAGAGGTTTTGTGATGCTACGCCCATGGTATACATAGTAAACTCTCTGACTCGTGGATCTTTAATATCCTTTGCCGTGCCTCCTCCGCGATCATGTAAACCCTAAACTCCCCGCCCTGTACACCCGAAACAAACCCTGTAAACCCTATGCGCGCTATAAGCCCTACCTTAACCCCAAACAAGCTACCCTTTCAAGGAGTTATATACAGAAGTCATAATAAGGAGCACGCGCAACATATAATTCAGGTACGCTCTAAAGATCTCCGAAGCCTAAACTCCAAACCGTCAAAACTCCAAACCTCTTCGAAC
This sequence comes from Symbiodinium sp. CCMP2456, assembly GCA_905221635.1. Taxonomy (NCBI): domain Eukaryota; class Dinophyceae; order Suessiales; family Symbiodiniaceae; genus Symbiodinium; species Symbiodinium sp. CCMP2456. The sequence continues at coordinate 42,063 of CAJNDV010000936.1, forward strand.
TCAAACCGCAATGAGCACCAGGATGCATTGTACAATGCCCTAGCCCTAAGGGCCCAAATAATTACCGAATACTCACACACCCTGCCATGCCACGGCCCATGGATCTTCACATGCTCGGCTGGCCCTGTAGAACAGCCATAGCTGTTGTCGAGAGTGGGCCAACAAATAGACCTGCCGACGGAACTGTTATTATAGTCGATTGCCGTCCGCTCCTCCAAGGGTGGCGCTGCGTTGTCGTCTCTGATGACCTTCACACGCTTGACACCATCTGTGCCGAACTTGAGCCCTACACACCTGCATGCTGGGACATACTGCTGACTTGTGCCGGCGATGATGTCGCTGTTGGACCCAGTGAACACAGCCAAGTTTTTACAGCTACGTATGTTCCGTCCTTTCCGCTCGCTCCTGCATCGGATGCCGCTTCACATAGCGCTAGTCATGATCCGGATACCGGCCCTGCCGTTTCGCTTGCCAATGATGCCAGCCTCAGGCCGGCCACCGGTATTCATGTTGTGTGCCTGGTTCCAGATACAGTTGCTGAAATCGTTCGCCTGCCACTGGTCAGCCCCTGCACGGTTGAAGACCTTTTTGCTCTGTTTCCAGGACACCGAGTAGGGTCCAATGCCTCCTTTTACACGTCCTTGCTGGCTGTATACCCTCAGCCCATTGAAGGTTGTGCTACTATTCTTGCACTTCCATATTGGGCGGGGCATGTCACTATCGCTTGCTTTGACGTACAAGGGCAGCCCAGACGTACGTTTTGTGCGTGTGTCCCGGAGCGTGCCTCGAGGCACACACTTTTGCTTGCGGCCGGACTGCCTGCTGATAGCGACTGGGAGGTCTTTGTTGGCGACAGCCCCTGGGCACTACGACATGGCGATATGTGCCATCTATACCGAGGTGTCCTTCTCACCTTTGCGCCCGCAGGTACGGTACCCAGACCGCCCCTGTCACTTGCACACATGCTAGCCCATGGTTGGGAATCTACTGCGCCGCCAGACCCCAAGGCAGGTGACCGCTTCATCTGGGTCCTTACCGATGGACTCCCTTATTTGCAACGTCTTCAACGCGGGAGGCGGTCCCAATTGAGGGAAGATGTCGTTGATGTACTCCGATATACTACAGGCCAAGCCTCCTTTTTCCCCGCCTTACCTTCGATGACTGACGGTGCGTGCAAGGGCCAATACTGTCAGGGGTGGCTGGTTGCCACTGAGCAAATACGAGACATCCCGGTGCCACCAGGTCGTGTTGTGCCACTTCGGCGGGCGGTTTTCGCAGATTTACGGCCACTACTTCGCGGTATCACCTGGCTGCTGCTACCCCCGGGTCCTGTTCGGGAGGATGTCTTTTTGCGGCACTTCGGGGTATACGCACCTCCTGGCTCTGTTATTGAGGTCACAGGCGCATACACTACTACTCAAGGGGACGACATCTTCCATCATGTCAACTCCGGCACCGTACTTGTGGTACGGTTTCGTTCTGAGCTTTTACCGCCGGCTGACTATCCAGCACCGTCTTCATCAGACCCGGACGGTGATGATGATGATGACTACGATCCAACGGTGCCACCAGGTCGGCCACGGCGGAGCAGAGGCCGCACAATCACGCACCAGACGAGGCGAGCCAGGCGACGCACAGACGATAGACCTACCTATGGGTCCGCCCCTGCCGCTGGCGGACACGTCAATGTATCTCACAGCTGTCTGTGTACCAAGGATAGCCTTGGATCAGCCTTACGGGCCTTTGCCAGCCTACTTGCATTGGTAGGGTTTGCTACTTCAATATGGAGTCGAGTAGTCACGTGGTTTCGGTTTTCATTTCACGATGCCTGTGTTGCAGGCGATTCCGAGCCCACCCCTGTCCTCCTCCGTCTTGCTTGTGGCCGGCCTGATAGCGCATGCGCGTCATTTTTAGGCTTGCCAGACTCTGTTGCCCCCACACAGACACAGGTGTGTCATCGCCTCCTTTTTCTCACCCTGCTCTTGGGGCTACAGTTACACACCCCGCAAATCCGTAGAGTCAACTACGGCTTCATTTTGCTTGCTGTCCTGCCAGTTGTGACAGCAGGGACTGCGACGTTTGATTGCCTCGGGACAGCATCAGGTCTCGATTGCTGCCCCCAGTCAGAAGTCGTCCGCATCCTGCCTACTCCCTGCCGGGCTGCTCCTTCTTCTGTTCGACTTGCCGCTCCTCTGTTGGAGCCACAGCGACGTGTCTCCTTTGGGAACACTAGGTTCGTTGGTGTTGGGGTTCAGGACTGCAGCGCTTCTGATTTCGAGTACGATGCACTTGATGCTTATGTCCTTGGCCCTACCCTCCTTGAGGAGGCGGTCTGGGACTTTTTCAACATTGCCACGCTTGTTGAGGTCCTTTTCGAGCATGACCACGAAATGCAGCCGCAGCGCCAGAGTCCCATAGATGCACCACGGTCAGAAGACCACGATGCTGTCATGGAACACGATAACAACCCTCCGGCCCGGACAACCATATCTTTAGAAAACATCCTGCCAATCACAGATCACCAACGTGCTAGCCTGGAGCTGGCCTCGCTTGTGCCCAGGCCTGCTGATTGTGCTGCTGATGACTGGTTGGATAATGATTGGGGTGCCCTCGTGCACCCGCACTACCGCACAGGAAAGCTTTGGCCTCAGTTTTCCTCTATCCCCAAATGGCACACCAGCACAGATCGCTGCACGCCTCCAATAGAGGTCATGCTCTTTACAGATGGCTCGGCGTCGACAGACCCCCGAGACATCGTTCCATGTGCGTGGGCTTTCACAGTTTGGATACGCACGGAACACTGCCTCTTCTTTTATGGGGGTGCCTCAGGGCAGGCCGCCCCGCCGACCACCCCCTTTTTCATTGGGGAGATGGATGATAGCTCGCTTACTGGAGAACTGCTGGCCCTCACATGGGGGCTCATCTGGGCTCTTGAGTTTGCCCCTCGAATAGCTGCTCCCCTCACATATTACTATGATGCCACTGCGGTTGGTATGTGTGTGTTTGGGGAATGGAAGCAGTTGGCCTACAGCGCCCCCGACGGTCAACCCTCGCTGGTACATTTTGCCATTGCGCTCCGCCAATATGTAGCACGTGTGTGCGATTTGCGACACCAACACGTCAAAGGCCACTCTGGCGCGCTAGGGAATGAAGCCACGGACCTAGCCGCGAAGTCTGCGCGTCGACAACCTGGTGAGTTTTGGAGTAGGTGCCAGCCACTTTGGCCTGCCTCCCTTGTTGTCCATCCTATGATGCCCTGGATATGGACGCTTGCAGGGCCGGGACATGACACTCCTACACTCTACGCCATTGAGTCAGAGGCAAGCCGGCTTCGTACTAAGGTTGCAGAAGCCGTGCAGGCCCCCATGCATGGGGTACAGCACTGTCAGGTCGACAACCCGCGTGTTGCCTTTAGTCTCACTTTCATCTCCTTTAACGTTCTGACGTTGAAAGATGCCAAAGGCCCGACAAGTCCACGCGAACCGGTTGGCCTACGAATGCTCGGTCGGCGCGGACTCCTTCAACGCGAACTTGCGGCTCATACACCGCACGTCCTGGGTCTCCAGGAAACAAGGATCCAAGACAGTGCCATCTCTCCTGACGCACAGTATTGGATTTATCAGGCAGGTGCTACGGATAGAGGAGTAGGCGGTTGTGCTTTGTGGCTTTCCAAACAGACACCTTACGCGGTTGTTGACGGGCAGAAGCAGTTCTTCCAGGCAGGCCACACTGTCATTACCGGGCATTCTTCACAGCATATCAATGCTACTGTCATTACGCCACACCTCCGCCTCTTCATATCTGTGTTCCATTGCCCTTCGCTCGCGAAACATCCCCTTGCAGAGGTCAGACAGTTTTGGCGAGACCGTGCTGTCGATATACTGAACAGGCCGGCCGGCACGGACTATGTAGTGTTGATGGACGCCAATAGTCAGGTCGGGGATGTGGAAACAGAACATATTTCCACTCACCAAGCATCGCCCGAGAATCAGGCAGGGGGTCTTCTGCACGATTTTCTCGTCCGCATAGAGGCTTGCCTTCCAGCGACTTATCCGCATATACAGATTGGACCAGGTGAGACTTGGTGCTCAGGCCTGGGGCACCGTCACCGCATCGACTTTATTGCGGTTCCCTTGCACTGGAAGGACTACAGGCTCCGCACCTCAGTTCTTGGAGGCTTCGAGGCCATGCAGTTGCGAGAGGACCATTCGCCCATTATGCTTGTTGCACAATTTTCCCGCACCCTGTCAACTGCGCCTTATCAAGTGTGCCGGCGGCCGTGCATTAGGCCCAAACCTGCCGTTGATAACGCTGACCGTCAGAGGCGTCACAGAAGGCTGCAGCTTGTCCCCACATTCCCCTGGCATACCAGTGTTGAACAACAGTACGACGCTTTCGTACAAGGCTGGACGCAGGCAGGCATGACTATGCTTGATAGGACTACGCCCAGGCCCACCCAGCCTTTTGTCACAGATGCCACACTTGAACTCCGCAGTTGGTGCAAAGCCCTGAGGCAATACTTGCGTGACGAAAGACAGGCCAGGGACAGGTGCCTTCTCATCGTTGCTTTTGCGGCATTTCGTTTGCTGTGGCAAGCCGAGTCTTTCACACCCAGGGCGCAGGCCACTGCCGACCAGTGGCTGTACTGCCTGGACCATAGCGAAGCACTTGCCGTAGCTTTGTTGCGCCAGTATGTTAAGGCTCTGCGCCGCGCCGTTGCAAAGGACCGCGTTGGCTACCTTGACGGTTTGGTACAACAGGTGCGTCTGCACGACATGAAGAATCCAGCAGCACTCTACAAAGCCGTACGACGTGCCTTCCCCACAGCCCGATCGGCCAGAAGAGGCACCTTGCAACCATTGCCAGCAGTCATTGACAGGAATGGGACCTACGCCTCTACACCACTTGCGAAAGCCGAGTGCTGGCGGCAGCACTTCTCCGACCAGGAAGCAGGCCAAGCCGTCACGCCCGGCGACTATACAAGCAGGTACAGGCATCCAGATGTCAGCTCGGTTCCCTTTGACCTCGCGTCAGTTCCTTCCCTGTGTGACATCGAAGGCATCATGCTAACACTTAAATTACATAAGGCAGCAGGTCCAGACGGCCTGACAGCCGACTTGTTCCGAGAGTGTCCTGCCATTGCAGCCCGCCAACTTCTGCCGATATACCTCAAAACGGTCCTGTCGTTACGAGAACCACCCTCTTTCAAAGGTGGTAATCTCATATGCTTGGCCAAGAAAATTGGCAGCTCGCTGCAGTGTAGTCACTACAGGTCAATATTAATCTCTGCTGTGCCTGCCAAAATATACCACAGGTATGTCAGAGGCCTATTGGTTCCACTTCACGCCGCCGACAAGCCGGCGTTACAGATGGGTGCACTAGGGGGGATTGGTATCGAAGCAGTTGCCCTCACCGCCAAGACCTTTCAGCTTCTACGTCACTCACGTCGCCTCCCATGGTCCATCATTTGCGTGGATGTACAAGCGGCTTTTTACAGGGTCATTCGACAGCTTTTGATACCTGCTGAGACAGCTGAGACAGATGATGCAGGCATTCTGCAACTTCTCCATAGGATGGGAGTTCCAGCTAAGGCAGTACAAGAGCTAATGCTGCAGCTACAACGTCTCGCAGTCTTGCCCTCTCTCGGGGGCTCGCCACAGGTGGTATCCATTGTGAGGGACATGATGAATGCCACTTGGTTCCGCATCGATGCCTACGACCTCATCACCCTTACCTCTTGTGGAACGCGCCCAGGAGATCCCTCTGCCGACGTCTTGTTTGCGCTGGCTTTCAGTGCGTACCTCAAAACCACTGACGACACTTTGCAGGCCAGAGGGCTGTGTCCCGACATGGATCTGACCAAAGTTCAACATGAGTGGGGGCATACCGATGAGGCCAGACTGGGCGCACCAGCGTGGGCAGATGACTTCTTCATGCCACAGACTGCGCAGGATGTCCCTACCCTGCTTCAGCGAACACGTGACACTATTCAGGTCGCCACTGAACGTGCTACTGCCGTTGGTATGCGACTCACTTTCGCTGCTACTAAGACAGCTGTGGTCCTTCCAGCAGGGCATGATTGGAGTGCGTACCCGGACCTTGTGTGTGCCTGTGATGATGCGTACGCTGTTTTCTTCACTGATCAGGTCGCGGATGAGGGGCATCTGATGCCCATAGTACACACATATAAGCACCTCGGAGGTATTCTCACGTCCAGCACAACGCCGAAGCCGGACCTCCTCTTGCGACAGTCCCAGGCATTGGGGGTAATCAAGCCGTTGAAGCGGAAGTTGTTCGCCAACAAGACCATCCCCCTTTCGACCAGACGATCCCTCCTACAGGCCCTCTCGGTGTCCAGACTCGCACATTCTTGTGCCGCATTGATCCTGCCCGCTGCCGTCCATCAGCGGGCATGGGACCGAGCTTATGTGCGAGTATGGCGGTCTTTGCTCCCCAGGCGCGGTGCTGACAAAGATCCCTCCAGCATTGAGGTTATGCAACAGGCCAAGGCGCCTTCTCCGCCTCTGGCACTTGCAAAAGCCAGGGCTTCCTTCCTCTGTCAGCTTACCAGACAAGGGCCCAGCGTCTTACGTGCCCTTTTGCTCCTGCATTGGCAGGAACACCGGGCCAGTTCCTGGATGCAACAGCTCATGAACGATGTGCGCCTAGTTCTGAGCTATAAGCCTGAAGTAGTACACCTGCTACGGAAGCACAGTTACGTTGAGTCTGTCTTGGACTCTCTTCTGGATGATCCCGCCTGGTGGCTTCGACAGACTAAAGCTGCCTGTGTCGTGTTCCAACGACAACTCACACGATGGCAGCCCACTGCCAGTTCCGTTTGCCCGGTTGTTGACCTTACCGGCCCCGATCCTGCTGAACTTGATGCAGCCAAGCCCTTTGCCTGCCACCTCTGTGATGCTAGGTTCCGCATGCGCAAACACCTCGCAGTTCATAGAGCGAGAAGCCATTCCATATGGAGCCCGTCCCGGCATTATTCTTTCGATAAGTACTGTATTGCGTGCCATAAATGGTTTGGCAGTTTGAGACAAGTCCAGATGCACTTGAAGCAGCGCGCTAGCTGTCTTCGGCGCATGTGTCATGTCTTACCACCCATGGACACGCAACAAATCCGGCTTGTCGAGGCCGAGACGGTCTCCTTAGAGAAGCTTCTCAAGGGAGGCAAATGGAGCTGTTATACAGGGATCGACCAGCCCTCGATCGTGCTAGGGCCTAAGTTGCCGACAGCCGCCGAACGTTTGGATGGTGTCGACTTCTGGTCTGAAGATATCACAGTAGATATGTTGCGAACAGTCTTTCGGCCCAGCGAGGGCCACATTGACTGGATAGAGGAGCACATCGCTGCTAAATCTACTGAGGGCCCTAGGGATACCACCGGAACATACTGGCAGCAAGGCATGCATGCTCGTTTCACCAGAATTTAGACATTTTTGGGAAGCGCCGTAACACACGGCACGACATTCCGAACCAAGTCAAGTCAAGTCAAGAATACTCACACACTCTCCCAAATATGAACCTACATAACGCCTATCCTAGACCCAGGTTACCTTAATTACTCATGGGTCCTTTGGGAGTAACGGTTTGGGAGAAAACCTGTTTTTCTAATTTCTTCTGCTGCGTTGCAACTTATAGGGCTTCTATAAGGCTTCCATAAGGTATATAGACCTTCTATAAGGCTCCTATAACGGTAACTACCCACCTGAAAATGGCCTAGACAGTAACTTGCTGCAAGATCTTATGTAGAGCGTGGTAAGTACCGACACCATCTGTCCTCAAGGTGCTCTGCCGATTAAAGAGACTTGCAATCATCGCTGGCGAGTGGACGGCACAGGCCAAAGAAGGCTGCAAACAACAAGGCCCTGAGGGCCGTCCATCTTAGTAAAATGGACCGGGCACGGTTTAGGGTTTAGGGTTTGGGGTTCAGGGTTTAGGGTTTAGGGTCGCCAAGCACTAAACCCCTAAACTCCAAACCGAAGTTCTAAATTCTGAGTTCGACAACCTGGCTCGTTGCATGCATTTGGGGGTTTCCGGAAATAGGGGGCCAAATATAGTAACCTAACTAGTAGGATCCTTATCATAAAGACCCCAAAATACGATTCCCCCCCCCCCCTGTTTTCGGAAACTCAAATCTCTCGGCCAGAAGGCTGGGACTGAGATTGGCATCCAGTCGCCTGTATGCGGCCTGCAGGGAGCATTTTCGGGCTTCGGATTTGGGTTTCAGGGGTTTACGGGTTTAGGGGTTTAGGGTTTCGGGTTTAGGGTTTACGGTTTCGGGCTTAGGGGGTCACACGTTGATAT